>JAGFZM010003848.1:0-45575 GCA_017657215.1 Limnothrissa miodon
GGAGGGGAGTGCGTGGTTGGGTGTGTATGTTTGTGAGGGGGTGGAGTGCTGGGTGTGTTTTTCCAGGGGGGCAATATGGGTGTGTTGGTAGGATAATATAGAATCTCCGCTTGGCTGCTTTTTAATGCAATTAAAAGCACACTAATAGCTTCATTAAATATGCTCTCCAAGACAAATGAAGATCAGGGATTGAGGGGGGGGGGGGGGACAAGTGGGAGGAAAAAACACCGGAAACAGCTACAAAAAAACCTCAATACTATTGTTTAAAGAATAAACACAGGCCCTTATACAGGCTGCTCTTTGTAATGGTCGCCAACTTCTCCCTTAGAACCTGTAGTGGAGAGAGGTTTTTGGATGGGGGTGTTGTTGGGAAGAGTCATTGTAAGTTTGTGTCGCGGGTTGCGACAGACTGAAGGTGTGAAATTGGCCGTACTTGCTCTTTATATGGGCAATGGAGGAAAAGAGGGTCAGTTTAAACCTTCCTGCAGAAGATTAGATAGTGTTTCCTCTCTTTTACTCTGTGGACGGAGTTGTGCTCCTCTCTCTCTCTCTCTCTCTCTCTCTCTCTCTCTCTCTGTGTTGTAGACAAACCAATAAAGACATGGGGAGATAGAATGTGATGGCTCCTCAGTGCACACGGACATCTAAACCTGGACAAGTCACCTCCACAACTCCATCTCTCCTGTTCCATTGTATACACATTTATAAACACACAACAAACACACACACACACACACACACACAATCTCATAGACACACAAACACATACACACACACACCAGCCACACAATTACACACACAGACTCGTAGTCCCACACAAATACACACATATACACACACACACAGTTAATAAGGTCCATTACACTTTGTTCCCCCAGGCAAGCAAAAACCTCATTTACCCAGGTCTGCTTAGCCAAAGCAGGAAGTGGCCCCCCTTCTCCCATAACTGGATTAGAAGGCGGCCAACGGATGAGCCGTAGGACAGGACAGAGGGGTCCAACCACTTAAGACCCCACTGCACCAATTTTGTGGTTCAAAAAAAAAGAATGGGAGAAACTAGGGGGAGCACAATATAGGACTGTAAAATCAAATCTCTCCGTGTGTGTGTGTGTGTGTGTGTGTGTGTGTGTGTGTGTGTTTGTTTGTGTGTGTGTGTGTGTTTTCTTCTTCTTTACAGAAAAGGGAAAATTGGATTTATTAGAAGCAAAAATCTACATTTTCACGACAACACCGGTGGCTAAATTAGATTTATAGACTTCCCTAATGTTGGAAAATGAGATGTTTGGAAATGATTGGCGAGATGTATGGATTTTTATCCATTATTTCCCACTGACTGAGTTATAGCTTGTTCCAAGTTTGCAGAATACAACCACACAGACATACATCAGTTGTCCAGGTGATGTCTGGATCTGAGATGACTGAGATGGAAGATAGACACCATTTGATAACACCCATCATGTATTGCAGCATTCCCCCACTCTTACTCATCCTAGGCCAGTCTCATAGGTTCTCTTTCGTTTCGAAGCCGAAACGTACGAGTGGATGATGCCTATCATCTCCTACTTTTTCTGAAGTCAATTTTAACCAACCCTTTGAAAAAGGGGCAGTAAGCGCTCTGACGCGCGCAGGCAACTACTTAGACAGCCCTGCGTGACGTCAGAAAGTCTATATATTGACTGCGCTTACGCTTCAGGTACTCTTTGCCTCTTTCACCTCGCCTACTGCGTGTGTTCTGAGTCGTTTTTTCCGTTTGCTTCCGCAAATATTCTAAAAACCAACGGCTTTTTTGAAAGCCCACCACAAAAACTTTTTTCAAAGCTCTCCGAGGGATTTCCGTCTTGCTCCAAGTGCTCACGCCGGTCCCTAACTTCTGGTACCTCGAGACGCAAGATGGCTACTCGTCGTTGTACCGACTCTGATCGTCCCATGGCACTCTCCGACCGCCATGCTCTATGTTTCATCTGCATGGGGAGTGAGCATGCTATGCTCGCGTTTTCGCGGCCAGATCTCTGCTCGGCTTGCGAACGCCTCTCCCCTGCGGCTATTGCCAACAGAGCGGCATTTTTCGTGGGTTCCACTGGTGGTCCAGGGGCGGCTTCTACCCCCGTTGGCGTCAGTGCTCTCCCCGCCTGCCAGTCTATCGATTTTCCCCTGGCGTCCTCGCACCCGGATGGGCTAATCAACCGGTCTTCAGTGGCTACTCGGCCGTCGGTTAGCTTCTCAGCGGCTAGTCAGCTACCAGCTAGTCAGCTACCCGCGGCCCACCTGGCTAGCCCTGCTAGCTCCATCGGCGCTGCCTTTGCCCGCGCGGCTACTTCGCCGCCCCAGGTCGACGATGACGACCCAGTCATTGAGGCTGTGGACGAGGAGGAGCTCGCTTCCTTCCTCTCCGCTAAAGGATGCGCCACCGTGGAAGACCTGCCACCGGTCTTGAAGACCCACGCCGCCCAGTTAGCTTCTGAGCTAGCTTCGTTGGCTACACAGGCAGCTAGCAGGCTTGGCCTGCCTCCGCCTCAGCGCTGTCCGGGAGGGCGTTTCGACCCCTTCTATGGCGCGCTCCCCTCTCCTGATGCCCTCCCGCTCACTGCTCACCCCACTGTCGTGGCTGATACGCAGGCCTCCTGGGAGGCTCCCTTCGCCGCCATTGCCCCTATCCAGGGCCACACGGCGTTCTACGTGATGGACCGAGCGGGCGCCAGTGGTCTCATGCAGCTCCCTCTCGTTGAGGATGCGGTCGCTGGCTGTCTAGCGCCATCTTCTGCCACCACCTGGACATCGCCTTCCGAGCTTCCTTCAAAGCCGTGCCAGCGCACGGAGAGGCTCGTTTCGAAGGCCTTCATTTGTACAGGCCAGGCGATAAGGGCGATGAATACCGCCTTTCTCCTCTCCTCTCTGTCTGAGGAACTGGTGGCAGATCTCTCGGCGCAGCCGTCGGATCTTACCCTCCATCAGCTGCGCAGAGCTACCGCTCTCACCTCGCTGGCCATCAGGGCGGCCATTAAAGCCGACGGGCGCTCCCTTGGCTCTTTGGTCGTCATAGACAGGCACCTCTGGCTGAATCTTTCTTCAATTCCAGAGAAGAGAAGAGGCATCTCATGAACGCTCCCATCTCCGCTGATGCTCTGTTTGGCCAGGTGCTGGAACTCCAGCGCGATCGCTTAGAGAAGACGAAGTCGGCGGCTCAGGCCCTGCAACCCATGCTTCCTTAAGCGTGCCCCGTCTCAACCAGCCGCTTCGGCTACGGCTCAGACGCGTGCTCGCGCGCCTCAACGGACGCAGCAGAAGAAAAAGGTGGACGCGCCCAAAGCTGCGCCACCGCCAGCTACTGGGTCGCAACCTCCTTGGCAGCGCTCTCGCTCACGCGGATGCGCAGCTCCCGGCAACCGTCCAACCAGCCAAGAACGGCGCAAGAGGCCACAGCGATCCTGATACGATCGCGTGTGCGGCAGAGCATGTCATGCGACCCCTATCCACTGACTGCTATGCCTCTGTGTGCTCCAAAAGGCACGGGTCCCCGCTCTGCAGTCCCCAGCTCGGAGGGTTCCCCCCCGCTTCGGCGGTCCTCTCTGATCTCACCCCCTCAGGGGGCGCTGAGTTTGCCTTGTTCACAAGCACTCCACACACACACTATCGCCCCTCTGGGGCAATGTTTCACGATGAGCCCCGGCCCCGGCCGGAGGACGCTCTCTGTTCTGTCAGCGCTGTCGCGCACTGGGGCACCGATTCGGTCTCCGCCACGTGTTCAGCTTACGCACGCCGTGCGCTATGCGCCGAGGCCTCTACTAACGTCACGGTCTCCGCGTCCTCTGTCTCTCTCTCCTCCGAGCAGTGGGCATGCGACGCATCGGAGTCGTTCACGGTCGAGAAGCCCTCCCCGTCTTCTCTATCTCCCAGGTACGAGCAGAACTGTCTGCTCAGTCTGACACTTCTGCCATTGGGCAGACGGGAAACTTCTCCCCCCTCTTCAAGGTCGTCGCTGACGCGCGCTCCAGGTCGGCCGACCCACGGGGCGTCGCGGGTGAAGTGCTCAGCTCACCGACCACGAACGTCGCTGACACATGCTCCAGGTCGACCGCCCCACGGGGCGTCGCAAGTGAAGTGCGCAGCTCACCGACCTCGGATATCGCTGACGTGCACGCCAGGTCGGCCGCCCCACGGGGCGTCGCGAGTGATGTGCGCGGCTCGCCAACCACGCGTGAGCGCCCAGGGGTCTCACACACGGTTGACTTGCCCTCAACCCCCACGTTACGTCGGGTCTCTACCCTGTCAGTCGGACGCTCTTCAGCTCCGCGGACAGCCTCAGTCATTGACCTCGGCCCCCCTAGTGCCACTCGGGGGCAGCATAGCACTTTGTTTGTCCTTGCTGCCTCCTCATTCCGCCGCTCTGCTCAGGCAGAATTGGGCGATGTGCACAACGTCTCGTTGGGTTCTTTCAACAGTGTTGAAAGGCTATCAACTACAGTTCAGGTGGCCACCCCCGCCCTTCAGAGGTGTCATGGAGTCAGTGGTGCCCCCCTCCAGGGCCCCTGCTCTCAGACAAGAGCTTCGCGATCTCTTGAGAAAGGGCGCTATTCAGCGCGTAGATCCGACACTCGCGCGCGCAGGTCGTTACAGTACGTACTTCCTTGTGCCCAAGAAGTCGGGCGCTTTTCGCCCTATTCTAGACCTCAGAGCGCTCAATGCTTGGCTCAAACCTCTCACCTTTCGCATGCTCACGGGGCGTATGATGGCGGAGTCAGTCCGCCAGGGGGATTACATGGTCACCATAGACCTTCAGGACGCCTATTTCCACATAGGTATAGTCCCGAGGCACAGGCGTTTTCTACGCTTTGCCTTCGAGGGCAGAGCTTACGAGTACTCAGCCCTCCCTTTCGGTCTGTCTCTGGCACCTCGGTGCTTCACCAAGTGCGTGGAGGCGGCGATTGCTCCTCTATGCGTTCAAGGTATCAGACTCCTCAATTACTTGGACAACTGGATGCTGCTGGCGGGTTCCAGGCAGCTCCTAACGTCACAGGCTCACACTGTTTTGCGTCACCTGCACGATCTGGGCTTCTTAGTAAACCTAAGCAAGTGCATGCTCTCTCCCTCTCAGGAGGTCGAGTTCTTGGGCGTGAGGCTGAACTCACGCTCAATGAGAGCGACGCTCACTCCGAAGAGACTACAGGACGTCAGGGCGTGTCTACGCCACTTCAGACTAGGTGCCTGCGTTTCAGCCAGGCTGTGTCTCAGACTGACGGGCCTCCTGTGCGCCGCGGGTTGCGCTGTCCCACTTGGCCTTTTACACTTACGCCCGCTGCAGCTCGCCTTAGCGGAGCTAGGTGTGTCCTCCAGGTCGAACTCCGCCCGTCGGATCTTAGTATCCAAACGCATGTGGCTAGCCCTCGCGCATTGGCGCAGGCCGTCGTCCTTCACCAAAGGCGGCGCCCTGGGCACTGTAGCCAGACGCATGACGGTGACCACCGATGCGTCCAAGAGCGGCTGGGGCGCCGTTTGCTGCGGTCGCCCCACCAGGGGGACGTGGGGCACAGCCTCCAGGAGGCTACACATCAATGTGTTAGAGCTCCTAGCTGTCTTTTGCGCTCTGAAGTGTGCGCAACACAGGCGCGGACCTCCTCTCCAGGGGTGTTCCGCGTGCAACCGACTGGCGCCTCTGCCCAGCCGTGGTGCACAGCCTCTGGTCCCGCTTCGGGCGGGCACGAGTCGATCTTTTCGCCTCGAGAGAGAACGCTCACTGTCCAGCGTGGTTTTCGCTGGAGCGAGATGCGCCGCAAGGGTCAGACGCGTTGGCACATCCGTGGCCGCGAGGTCTGCTCTACGCTTTTCCCCCCCTTCCTCTGATGCGTCAGGTGTTGGCCAGGATCAGAGCGGGGGCTCACAGGGTGATTCTGATCGCCTCAATTGGCCATCTCAGAGCTGGTTCTCAGATCTGGTCTCACTGCTGGACGGCCAGCCTTGGACCCTCCCTCTCAGGAGGGATCTCCTATTTCAGGCTCACGGGTCGCATTGGCACCCCAAGCCGGAAGCGTGGAGACTGACGGCTTGGCCCCTGAACGGGCACGTCTCCTAGAGAGCGCCCTGTCAGGCGCAGTTATAGAGACTGTTCAGGCTGCTAGAGCTACATCCACTAGGTCGTTGTATACACTGAAGTGGCGTGTGTTCAGCACGTGGTGCAGAGACAGAGGCTGTGATCCTCTAGTCTGCCCTATTGGCGAGGTGCTTGCTTTTCTGCAACACCTGTTTGATCAGGGTTGTACACCCTCTACTTTGAAGGTGTACCTCGCAGCTATTTCAGCATGCCATGTTGGCTATGCTGGCGTTTCCCCAGGCGCTCACCCCCTTGCGTCGCGCTTCATGAAGGGCGTCAGGCGGCTTCGCCCCTCTTCCACACGTTCGTTCCCTACTTGGGACCTGGCCACTGTCCTACGCGGACTGGCTCGTACACCCTTTGACCCTCTGTCGAGTGCCAGTCTAAAGATGCTTTCCCTTAAGACTGCGCTTCTGCTCGCTCTGGTCTCGGTGAAGCGCGTTAGCGATCTGACTGCCCTGTCAGTCAGTCCTGACTGTCTTGAATTTACGCAAGATGACGCCCGGGTAACGCTGCGACCAAATCCCTTTTCTCGCCCGAAAGTGCTGTCTACTGACCCTCGTTCGAGGGTCATTGAGCTCTCAGCCCTTCCTGAAACGGGCGGTTCTGTGCCCGTCACTCTGTGCCCGGTCAGAGTTCTTCGTGCCTATTTGACGCGTACGCAGAGCATCAGGAAGACGAACCAGTTGTTCGTCTGCCATGGCGAACGTGCCAAGGGTCAGGCCTTGTCTACCCAACGCATGTCGCATTGGCTTACTGAAGCCATACGTCTGGCATATGAGGCGGCGGGTGCTCCTCCGCCTGCTCATGTCAGGGCGCACCCCACCCGTGGAGTGGCGGCTTCTTGGGCTTTGGAAAGGCGTCCCTATGCAGGATATCTTTCTGAGCGCTTCGTGGGCCTCAGGCAACACCTTCGCGCGTTTTTACGCGTTGGACGTCACCAGGCCGGGTGTAGCAGAGTGTGTTCTCTCTGGGCCCGGCGGCGGTCCCATGGGTCTTCCCACCTCGGGCTCCTCGGTGTAGGGCTCTTGAGGCTTGGTTGTAGTGATCCACTCGTACGTTTCGGCTTCGAAACGAAAGAGAACGTTACGGATACTAACGTATCCTCGGTTCTCTGAGTGAGAAGCCGAAACGTACGCTTCGGGCCTCAAGTCGCCGACGCTGGCGAGCTTGGCAAAGAAGACCTGAAGCGTAAGCGCAGTCAATATATAGACTTTCTGACGTCACGCAGGGCTGTCTAAGTAGTTGCCTGCGCGCGTCAGAGCGCTTACTGCCCTTTTTTCAAAGGGTTGGTTAAAATTGACTTCAGAAAAAGTAGGAGATGATAGGCATCATCCACTCGTACGTTTCGGCTTCTCACTCAGAGAACCGAGGATACGTTAGTATCCGTAACGTTTTCTTTTTTTTCCAGGAATGTTTTAGCCAATGGGCTAAATGTTTTTCCTGGGAAAGTACTTTGGTAATAACTAACGTACTTTGGTAATACAATAAAAAATATTGTAATGTAGTAATGTGTTCAGTAATGGTTGGGCCTGCTAGTTGGACGTGAGTTACAGCTAAGATGAGTAGGTTTGTACTACATGCCTTTCACATCTCTTTTCTCTCCTCACTATTTCTCTCCTAGTCTCTCACTCTCTTCCCTCCCTTTTTCTAGTCTCTCTCACTCACTCCCTCTCTGTCTGTATCTCTCTCTTTTTTTCTCATTCTGACTCTTCCGTTGATATCCTCCCTTCTCTCCTCTCTGATCTCTGACCGCATATATAACAGGTCTGGGGTCAGCGATGGGGCCAGAACCATAGACTGCTGATGAATATTTTGCAGAGGCTCACACCAGTGATTTACATTGGCTTGGGGATGAGGTATGAAAACACACTAGGGATAAATCACTCCTTTTCAACGAGCTCACACTTGATCAGGCTCAGAAAGGCATGACTTCTTGAACAGTGCAATTTGTTCAATCGTGCCGAGGCCCAGGTCGGCCGTCACGGTTCACCAACTGTGATCATCTATTTTTGTATTTTTTTGGTCCATTGTTTGCTTTGTCCCGCGCCCCATCTCGACCGTGCCGTTCCCCATCTTGTGATAAGAGGTTAGTGGGGAGATTGCCAAGGGGGCAAGGAGGGAGGAGGGGTGTCCACAGAACAGTACAAGGCCTAAAAACCATAGCAGGCAGAGAGGAAGGGAAAAGGGCTGCCAGGATAGAGCCAGAAATAAAGAATGGCGCTGTGAACGGAGGGAGGAGGTAGCTGGGGGGTGGGGTGGGGAGTGTCAGAGACAGAGACATGGCTAGTGCCTGAGATGCGGAGGGCCAGGCGGAGGGAGACAGAGAGGAAGGTGGGAGAGCGAACGATGGAGGACGAAGGGGGGAAAGGAGTGACACCGTTTTAGCTCGGCACTAACAGCAACTGTGTTTGATCTGGACGGAGCCGTAATTCACGTGACAATAAAATAAAGCACTGTTTCATCTCCGCTGCCTCCTCTCTCCCTTTTAGTTTTATCCCTATATCAATCTCCCGGTGCCTTTGCCGGAGGGGGAGAACCACCACCCACCCACCGCCACAACCCCATACCCACCTTACCTCACAGCCTCCACCACCACTCCTGCTTCTGAGGTTAGGAGCATTCTGTGTCAAGGAGTAAGGAGGGGGTCCCTGGACAACAAAATAAAGCAGTGCAGCTTACACATCGCACTGTACATTGTTCTTTATTGTTCTGGGCAGGGAAGGCATTGTTGGGCTCTGTGCAACGTAGCTTTATTGGCCAAACAAATGCACATTGAAAGTGGCCAGGATGTTAACACGCAGCCTACCAAACGCTGGGAGAAAGAAAGGAGCAGCGGGTCCCTTTCACAAGGGGAAGACTCCTTTTGTCCGCGCCCATTCTTCGCCATGACAAAGCAACCAATAAGCATTCAACAGGTTGCATGAAAAAAAAAAAAAAACACGGCCTCCACTCCCACCGTGTCGTGCTCCGCATGCACAGGAACTGCCACGTAACACTTCATCTGTCATTGTCTCCCTTTTTTCTCTCTCGTTCTGTTTCACTCACTCAATTCTTTGCCTTTCTCTCCCCCTACTCCTTCTCACCCCGGCATCGTCTTTGGGTCAAGAGGTGTGAACATCCTATGCATTGTCAAGGACCTAGCCATGTTGAGGATGTAATTTCTATCCTCTTTATGTGTCTTTATTGTTGTGTGTGTGTGTTTCTGTGTTATGTATGTGTGTGTGTGTGTGTGTGTGTGTGTGTGTGGATGAGCTCAAATCGGTGTCCTTTGTCCTTTGCTTTCTGAAGCTAGATTGTTCTAGTTTAAAGAGGAGTAGCCGGAGAGGACTGTGTCTTTGTGCACTGCCAGTGCCAGCAAACCACATGAGAGGCATTTGGATGCTCCTGGCACTGATGTTATTGGTGTGTTTGAATCCATTTAAATGTAAACACTGTTCTGCATCCAACACCCCCCTCCACACACACACACATTTACACACACACACACACACACACACACACAAACACGTTGCAACAGACTGGTGTAGCCGTAGAATGCCGTTGGCCCAAAGCCCTTGGGATAGCTAAGGAGAAATGCAACAGTGTGAGGGGGCAGTGGTGTGTGTGTGTGTGTGTGTGTGTGTATGTGTGTGTGTGTGTTGGGGGTGTGGTCGCTAAAACAGAGGGCAGAGGGTAAGAGGGCTGGGAGAAAGGGGGCTGGAGAGATTGCCCTGGAGATGAATGAGAGAGCAGAGAGAGAGAGAGATAGAGACAGAGAGAGAGAGAGAAAGAGAAAAGCCCAGAAAAGGTAGTGCAGGGCATGTGTCTGTGTTGGGACAGGAGCCCCAAATACCTTCTGGGCAAAACACTGATTAAGACAGACGAAGCGCAGGAATGACTTCAGGAGCAGATAATTGGGTTTGTATCAGCAGCTTAAGCCCATGAAGATCAATAGATCTCAATTGCCATCAGTTTTGACAGAGACAAACAGGCTGTGAGGGATGATCCATTTTGACTGAAGTCATCTGAAGCACCCTACTGTAAGAAAGGGGAGGAGGCCTAAAATCTATGTCCATGAATAAGTAATTTGACTAAATAAATAATTGAATAAGCTAATGTACTAACTAAGACAAACCACAGATCTGACAGCCAGATATAGACCCGCAGACTGTGGTTTTTAAAAGTTTTTTTTCCTGTTTTTCCACTGGCGGTTGTGTGGGAGCAAGTAGATCTGATCGGGACAAGCCAGGAAGAAATAAATAACCACATTAACTGCCCCAAAGATGGACAGAGCGTGGCAGAGAGAGAAAGAGAGAGGGAGAGGGAGGGAGGGAGAGAGTGACAGGGCCAACATTTGATGGAAGAACAAGAGAAGGAGCAGGGAGGGACCAGTAAGGAGGGGAGGGACGGGAGGAATGGAGGGAATGCAAGGGGGAAAGGAGAAGAGGAGCGAGAGTACGGTAAATGACAGCATGAGCTCAGGACCAAGATAACCTTGCTGGCTTAAAAGCTTCCTCTGGCGCTTAATCAAGCATCCAAATTACATTGACAAGCTCTATGGCCCCCTACCACCACCCCGCACCCCCCACCCTCCACCTCTGTCCCGTACAACCACCCACTACACCGGCCCGTCCCAGAATCTGATGTCCCCTCGATAAACGTAATTATTAATTAAAGTCCTGAATTAAATCTACTTTCTGATGGACGGGCCACCAGACGGTTACGGGGTAGAATACCTCACTGATTGAATCTTGGCATAAGTGAGTGAGTGCACAAACAGGTTTTATACAAACACACACACACACAGACACACACACACTCACACACACAAATTGATGTACACAGAGAGAGAGAGGTATATGGGAATAAGAGAGACGCAGAAAGAGACCTGCAGCTACACAAATCCTTACTGAGCAACCACAAAGATGTCATCAAAATAAATCACGGTGATTGACAGCTCTGTCAACAGAGACATGAAACTGCTGAGAGAGGGAGCCATTGTGGTGTGTGTGTGTGTTTGTATGATTGTATGTGTCTGTGTGTGTGTGTGTATGTGTGTGTAAGTAGGGGAATGCATGGCAGAGCAGAGAAAGCGAGGATAAGACAGCAATGTAGAAACATGGAGAATGGCTTGGCTTGGCTTGGCTAGGGGTATCCGGGGGGGATTTGTGGGGGATCAGATAAGGGTCTGTTCCCAGATCACAAACATATTGACACTTTTGTGTTCGAATAAGAGTGATGGGCTTGGGTTGGGGACTGGGGAGTTGGCTTATTTGGATGGGATGGGTTGGAGTGGAATAGACAAGGAAGGGTAGGTTAACCACACACCAGACCCCCCCCCCTTACCCCCACCCACACATATATGTTCACACACATCTCCTGACCTCTACTAATAAAAAACGACCATGATGTTGATGATTAAATCCAAATCACCGCTGTGTGACAAGGCTGTGGTGATGGGACCAGGCAGGTCTACTGGCTGTGGGGGTGGGGTGGGGTCTCTTCTCTGCTGGTTAGGGTGGGATGAATGGATAGCAGTGATTAGAGTTAAGGACAAGGGCACCCAGGGGAGTATGGGAGGTGATGGAGCGAATGAGAGGTGATGCTCTGCCTCGTTCCCATCCCAAAAGAACACCAGTAAGGTGCCACCATTCCCACGGATGCCAGGACGGGGCATTCCTAATGCCTCACCCAAGGGATTTGTTTCATTTGGGGGGGAGAAATGAGATTAAAAAAAGATTAGATAAGATATATTTTTTTTGCCACACAACAATGGCAGTGGCAATTGTCACAGAAAGAGGTAGGTCAATCTGGGGATAAAAACAGTAATTAGAAAAAAACAGTCAGCATTTGTCTGTGACAGAGAGAAGGAGAAGGACCAATGCAGCATAAATGCAGTGTTTGTTGGAAACTGATGCATGGAGAGCCAGAATGGCTCCCGTCTGGATATGGTGAATTATACAGCAACATTGATTTGCAAGGCTGCAACCAGTTGAAGGCTGTCTGGGCACTGAAGACCATGAGCTTTTGTGACCGTTTCCTCTCAAGATGCCACCTCAAATAGTGTGCTTGTTATTTATCCAGAAACCCTCAAGAAACATTTCACATCTCGCTGTTTGTTTATCAAGGACAACATTTTACCTGTTTAGCAACCACATTGGGAGGATGTTTTTGTTTTCTACGTGGACAGGGGCACCGTCTCACACATATGTAACAGGCTTAATAGATTAAAAAAGTAGCCTAGTGACCATGAAGCCAAGCAGCATGTTTAGTCCACCGTACAGCTGACCCATTAACCTAATGCACACAGACAGAGACAGAGAGAGACTCACTCTTTATGCATACACAGTTAGTACAAGATTCAGCCTGCCAGTGCCCCCTGACAAACACAAAGACACACACACACACACATACACACACACACACAAAATATGCACACAGACGAACAGTTTTTACACAGACTTATAAAAATTAAGTCACTCACACACACACATACACACACACACACACAAAGAAAAAAGCTCACACCTGAATGTGCCCACAGACAAACACACACACAGAAATAAGCTCACACTTGAATGCACATAAACACACACACACACACTTCCAGAGTGTTGGACAGACAGACTGCCTGACTCTCAGGCTAATTGAGTTGGGTGTGTGGCCCCGCGTGGCCGGAGCCTGACCCCTCTATGGCCTGGAACGCCACTGAGCCCCAGCTTTGATACATTTGATACGGTTTAAGTGTGGAATGAAGACCTAAGCCTGTTTACATTTGAACTGGATTAGCATCAGGGTGACTGCGCCGTCTTGAGAGAGCCAGAAGAAGAGTCTGGAGGAGAGGAGGAGAAGGAGGAGCAACGCTCGGGGCCCACGGACGATGTCCGCCAACAATGGACCAATCTATTTTTGTGTTTGCACATCTAATTGGATTGGCGGTCTTTGATGAGTCTATGTGTAATTATTTGGTATGGCTTATCTGCTCTTGAACTAGTCCCACTCACTGTGGGCTTCCTCCCACAGCCAAAACGTTTTTTTTTTTTGCATTCGTAAACAGGCAGATGTGAAAATGAAGAGGTTGCATTAAGGCCTAGTTAAGATCACAGGTTGGTGGACATCCCCTGAATGTGTCCTTCCTTACACACACTAGAGAGCTAAAGGACATTTTTGGAATGATGAAAAAGTTTCGTTTTGTTTGTTTCTTTTGTTCGTTTTGATAGTTTGTGTGTGTGTGTGTGTGTGTGTGTTTCACTGTGTTTGCAGGTGTGGGGGTGGGAAGTGGTGACTGCCGTGGTGGACACTAATTCACTGTGTAATACTGTGTATTATGGGTATCAATGTGCTTTTATGCATTAGTTAAATGGGCCCCAGCACATTACTGTAATGGAGTGGCCGCATGAAAACACAGGGAAACCCGATCCTCTCCACTCTCCCCCCGCTTTTTTTCACGCTGCCTCCCCCATCTTCCTCTCTTTCTCGCCTTTCCTCTCTCTCACTCTTTGTCACTCCATCCCTCTCTCTCTTTGACTCTCTCTTACAGTCTCACTCCATCACTCTCTTTCTCTTTTCCTGTCTCTCTCTCTCTCCCTCTCTGCATCCCCCCTTCTCTGTCTCTGTCTCTGTCTCTCTCTCCCTCGCTCTCCTGAAGTAATGATTTGATGTTGCTAATGGCTTCCTAAATTTTCTAGAAAGGGCAGAACCGCTGTCGTCTTTGGTTACAGCGCCTGGAAGCCTGCCAGAGTTTGGGCGTGGGGGTGGTGGTGGGGGGTTGTGGAAGGAACGAGAGAGCAGAGCAATCAGTCCCTCTCGTTTTCTCTCTATCTCTCTTTCTTCCTGCTTTTTACTGGCCATGCAAAATTAAGCATGTTCAGGATACCCAAAGAGTTTCCACAGCCTTTAGAAGTCCAAAAAAGCAATGGTCAGATGTTAACAACAGACAACAATAGAGCATTATTTAAAATGAATAAAAAATAATGAATGGTAACACTTTCCCTGAATCCTGTATTCATGCAGCATTATAAACACTTTCAAAACTGTTATATTTCATTCATAAAGTCTTTTAACTACTATCATTACTATTTCACAACCCCTTAGACAGCACTATAATGTCATCCTTAAGATTAAGGTTCACAAAAGTTTCCAAGTGTTTTCAAGTTTCACAAATGTGTTACCAAACAGATTTACCTCTGCTTCACATTTGAATAAAAGACAAACTCGAGTGTGCTGCGTTGACAGACTGATTTGCAGATGAGAGTCATTGCCATTAGAGCCTGTGGCAGCTGTTCTGGCTCTAGTTTGGCTGCAGGCAGGGACCCCTCTGATGTCAGCAGCATAATGGTATGTATTGTTGTGATCAGTTTTTACTCTGTAGTTCGGTTCTCGGTGATTAAAAGAATAAAGGCATCTCAGGACAAAATAAATGAATTTAACAAAATCCTTTTTCTTTTTCCTCTACGTCTTTTCTCAGCTTTTTCTTTTTTGTTCTGCCTCTCCCTCCCTCTCTTTCTCCTCTCCTCTAAAGTATGTCTGTGGGTGTACCAGCATGGACTTCTTATGCATGTGTGTGTGTGTTTGTGTGCGCATGTGTGTTTGGCAAATGGGTCTCTGCTCACATGATGCCCTATGGCAGCCCCTAACTAAGCGTGTAGGCGCCAGCGTCGAGAAGGGGAGGGGGGTCGGGCACCGAGCAGAGGTCGGGGTGCTGACTGTAGTCACATGACAGCCGGCGTCTTGCAGCCAAGCTCCCTCCTTCCAAACAATAGAGTATTAATACTGATGACACATGACCTGGGCAGAGGCAGCATCAACTAGATTCAGATTCTCTGAAGTCTGAGGCCGTGGCCTTGGGTAAACAAAGTCAACCACATTGCACAGCGCCACCGCTACTAAACACTTTGGGAAGGCGTGAAAGGCTGCTGGATGTGTTATCCAAAAATGCTGTTGCCTCATGCAGGTGATATTAGCCTCTTGGCAGGCTGCCTCATGCTTACGTTGTTTTGGGTGTTATCAGGATAGATAAAGCAGTGGAGTATATGAGCAACATATTTGTTCCCTGCCTTACATTATGGTTCTCTACCACCTGGATGTTGTCAGTGAGCTCATTTGGGTGGATTCAGTGGATCACATTGTTACTAGACATTACAATAGACATTACAATACACAATAAAGTGATTGCACTGAGATCATATGAGATATCACTGAAAACTATTGTTATTGCAACAGATAAACACATTTAATCTTTCGAGATTTATCTTAGCAGCAATGCAAGTCCTGTCTTCTTCAACTGGTCTGACTGCCTGTCTATCTTTTTGGCTTTTTTTTGTTAGTTTGTTCTTTTTCTTCATTTAGTTTTTATTTGTGTATTTTTTTTCAAACTTTTTTTTTTATTTATGGCTTCTGCACCTCTCAAAATGTTGAATTAAGTTAACCGTTCTTTTTAGGATTTGGAAATATGGAGATACTGCAGTAATTTGTAATGGTAGAGTACACCCCATTGCCTATGCCACAAGCACACCTAGGCAGACCAACACAGAGTCTGATCTTTCACACACCGGAGGAAAGCCAGCGCAGGGACAGAGGCGCATAGTGTTGATGGCAGAGAGAGACAGATAGGAGGGAGAGCACAAAGCCCTCTGCCAGCCCAGAGTGGACCTTGTGCTTGTGCCGTGCTTGTGAGGCACGTGTGGGTCGTTTCACATCCAGTGTACGCACACACAGATGCAGAGCCCTCGCCCCGTCGTCCGCTGTCACGTCCAATGCTCCTGGCCCATTAATCAGCCGGTGGAGTGTGAGCCCACGTCGGCTTGTTTACACGCCGCTGGAGCGATGGCTGGCCCCAGGCACGCCGGCCCGGCCCAGTGAGGCCCCACTGTGAAATGGGCCTGACAGAGGGGGCCTGGCCCACGTGCGGCTGCCCGCCCCACTGCCTGCTGGGAGATGGTAGCTGTGAGCACGACTGCTTGTGCTGGTGCTCCTTGGGAAGCAGGCCGGTGGCAGCACAATGCCTGCCAGTATGCTGAGAGAGAGAGGGAGCTGAGACGGATGACGCTGTCTTTTTCAGAACACTCACACTGCATGTGTTTCATGCACACTCAAGCACACTCATACACACAGACACACACACACTCATGCACACAGCCTTGCACATACCACAGTGCACAGAGAGAGTTCCTTGCACACACACACACACTCTTACAAATACCACAGTACATGGACAGAGTTTGGGGAATGTGTCAGTGTGCTGTTGGAGTATATCTGATACAGATAGATGTAGACAGAGATCTGGGAATGCAATAGATTGTGATCGGGGGTGCAGTAGCAGAAAATGTGTTTGATAACAGAAAGTTGTGGCAGCGTGATAAACCCTTGAGTAACCCTTTATCGCCATGGTTTTTGGGTCTGCTGGTATGACACGAAACACAAAGACCCCACAGAGGGATGTCCTTATCGTGGTATAACGTGCTAATTTACTGTGAAGCCATAAATGAAAGGCCATGAATTAGCCATAAATAATGCACAATAATGTGTGGCACTGTGAGAGCACGTGTTTATGCTTAGCCAGAGCCTAATAAATATGTCTCTTGGCACCTTATACTGTGCTGACAACAGCTTAGGACCAGACAAACATTTAGCACAATTAGGCTTAAAACAGGTTTAACATAAAAATGCTTTGAAATGCAGGGCTATCCAGCTGGACAATAGTTACGTCATTTGATAATAGTAACCCCACCACACCAAATTCTAGCCATAGCATAACTCAAAGTGTGTGACAAACATTTTTAATTTTCTACTTAGTCGAATTAAAAAAAATGGCATGCAGTGGGTGACCAAAGCCAAACTCTTAATAGGTTAGCATCCAATGGCAAACCATAGCCAAAGTCAGCCTGGAGAATGTCGCAGCTGAGCGCAGCAAAACTTGGCTCCAAGGAATGTGTGTGCCACAGGGCGAGCTCTGGCCTGTGATTAACCTGTAGTGTGCTGCTGGCAGCTCCAGGCACTGGATGAATGGCAGTGGGGGAGAGACATGCGCTTCAAGGGGAAATGCATCAACAGAGAGCCATGGCATGTTGGCTTGCTCAGCACTCCTCTGTGCTCTGCTCTTCCTCTTCATGTTTTTCATCTCTCTCTCTCTCTTGTTCCATTTGTACTTCATTTCTTTTGCGCTTTCTTGCTCTGTCTTTTTCAGGCACTCTTTTGCCTCCCTCCCCTCTTTCCCTCTTTTCTCTCTATATCGCTCTTTTTCTTTCTTCTCCCTCTGATCACTTCACTTTAACCTTTTGCCCCGCATTCCTTACAGTTTTGTCACCCGGCCAAGGAAACTAATCAAAAGCCTCTCCACTTTTTCTTTGTCCTCTGCTGTTTCTCTCTCTCCCTTTCCCTTCTCCGCTCTTTCCTTCTCTCTCTATTCTGTGTCTCTGAGACCCATGTCTCCTCAACTGCTTGCCTCCCTCCACCCTGCTTGTCCCTAAGCCTCTTGACCTGTGTGATGTGCCTGCAGTAGGGGCTTTTGGGTAGTGAATGACCCTGAGGGAGGGGGGGGGGGCAGTTGCGCTCGTGCCTCTCTGTGCTTTTCCACTGCGGGGAGGTGGGGTCGTAAAATGATATTGCCTCCCTTGTTTGGGGAGGACACTGGCTGGGCTGCTTTGAGTGTGGAGTGTTGAGTGTTTCTGCCCTTTTATAGGGTTCTGCACGAGGCAGGATGGAGCGGCGTGATCTGTGAGGGCCGTCCCCAGCAGCCTTTGATCATGACACTAATACTCGATAACAATCCGCAACTTTGTGGTTCTCGTCTTTTCCATCCACCCCTCCCCCTCCCGTACCCTCCCTCGCTCTCTTTCTTCATTCGGTTATGTTCATGTTGTCTTCCTTTATTTTTCTCATTAGACAACAGCACACATTAAAATGAAAAGGGAAGAGAAACTAATTAATGCATGAAGTATGAGGCTGGTTGCATGATTATGAGCCATACCTGTTGGTAATCCCGCCGCCCGCGCCACCCTCCAAGACCCCCCACTGATTGAACACCTCTTCAGAAAAGCACCCTCTAAAGTGTGTGTGTGTGTGTGTGTGTGTGTCTGGGCGAAAGTGTTTGGCGCTACAGTTGCCATATTGTGTGTCTGACAGCCACCTGCGATGGATTGGCAAGCTGGGAGTCAATTAGAGCCATATGTCAACCAGCCACTGAGGCCAGAGACAGAGACGGACAGAGAAAGGAAGTGAGGGAGATGTAGAGAAAATGAAGGTCTAAGGAAAAAAAAGACAGAGAGAGAGTGAGAGAAAAAAAGGAGAGGCTGAGCAAGTAAGAGAGAGGGAGAGAGAGAGAGAGAGAGATGGACGTGTGGGAATAGGTAGGGACAGCAAGTCAGGATGAATCAGTGCCTCTCTGTTCTGGGTGAATGCGGCAGCCAGAACCTGATCCACAGTGAGGGCACTCTCCAGAGAAGACTGGCCAAAGATGCCATTGATGCCGCCTGCACTATGCTAGACAGGAGTGAATACCTGCATAAAAAAGGATTGTGTGTGTGTGTCCATGTCTGCGTGGGTGTGTGTGTGGATGCATTTGTGTTTGCATGCATGTAATTGCGTATTTTAGTGTGGGTTTGTTTGTATGTGTGTGTGTGTGTCTTTGCGTACATGTATGTTGCGAACGTGTTTTGTGAATGCATTTTGTGCATGTTCTGTGTAAAATGTTTATACAAAGTGTTTGAGAGTGTGAGTTTATGCAGTGTACGAGTGTGTCTGCATGTTCATTCGATACTTTTCTGCTGTCACGTCTATGAGCCCTGCCACATCCTGCGCCCTTCTCTCTCCTGCCCTATCTTTCTCTGTCGCTCCTCTCGCTCGCCTGCGATGATGATCCCATGATAATAACCTCCAAAACCACTGCCACCCCAGCGTGCAGGATGAGGGGCTGGTGATCAAAGCAGCTCAGCTTGCTGACGAGGACATGCCCTTATCAGAGGCTCCTACCGTTGCTGGAGCAGAGAGAGGGAGAGAGGGAAGGAGTTAAAGAGAGAGATAGAGGAGGTTCAGGCAGGAAGAGAGAAGGGGAGATAGAGAGAGAGAGAAGGAGGGAGGGAGAGATGACATCTGAGTGATGCCAATCACATCATCCTTCTCATACCTCTACACATTCATGATGCGTTCAAGCGCACGTCAGCCCAAACACACATGCACACGCATGCAACGGGTGTCACACACACACATACACATGCGCGCACACACACAAACACACACCACATAACATATCTGATAATACAGATGATCTCCTTTGCACATATTCGAGCAGTCCTAAATGAGGGATCAGATGCTCAGTGCAATCAGCCTACTGCAGAAAGAGATAGAGCAAGTGATCGAAAGAGAGAAAAAGAGAGAGAGCAAAAGAGAGAGAGAGAGAAGGATAGAGAGAGGGGGAGAAGAGTAAGACACGCATCGTTTCTTTTGACTCATCATGTATTTTTCAGCGACTGTCATTTCCTACCATTTTACAGATGCATATCAAGCTCTGCATATCTGCTACTGGGAGATAAGGCCCACAAGATGCTGGAGTTGCAACATCCTGCTGCGCAAACAAGTGAGTGAGACAGAGAAAGAAGAACGACAAAAAAAGAGAGAGAAGTGGAGAGAGAGAAGCTGCCTTTCATAGCGATCTAGTGCTTGATAGATGGCCGCCACCACTGGTCCCTCTGCATGCCCAAACAGCCTCTCCTAATCTCAGATAGACCGCTGTCTGTCAGACACTGCACGCAGCTACCACCGCCCTGGCGACAGCATGGAGGACCCGGTCCATGCATGAGTTAGAGGTGATAGACTGTCATGGTTCACTTCTCGGACTCAAGTTCATGGTCTCTCTTGCTCTTTCTCTCTCTCTCTCCCTCTCTCTCTCTCTCTCTCTTTTTTTCTCTTGCGTAACACCCTTCCTGGGACTTTACTGACCTCTACCTACACGGATGCATGCGTGTCAAACCTTTCACTAACTCACTTGACAGCTTAAGTAATAAGTTAATAACGGATGTCATTTTGTTTGTTCAGCCACCTCCTCTAAATCTTCCTTTCTTCTCTGTCTCTGTGTGTGTGTGTGTGTGTGTGTCTGCTGACTTCTGTGCGAGTAGTGGTTTCCTAAGTAAGCGCATCATCATGGTGGCTGGTGGGTTTGTTGTTGTTTTGCCTCTTTGTGCTCCCCGGCGCACCAAACACCCCTCCAGTGCAATCTGCATCTTAAGCCGCCCCTGGCACAGCACCGAATCAGATAGCGAGGACACGTAGGACTCGGGGAAAGGGGAACGGACGATGGCTCACAGACACAACAGCCCAACAGAAAAAAAGAGAGAGAGAATGAGAGAAAGAGAGAGAGGGGAGAGATAGAGACGGCAGTGTGAGGTGGTGCGGATAAAACCTACGCAGAGCGTTGTCTACGGAGGCCCTCACCTGCAGAGCTTGCTTTCCGCATGGCTGGGCAGCCAAAGCGGATTGTAATGAGGCCTAGCAGCCTGGCTCCTGTCTGCTGGCGGACCACACAATGGAGCTGGAGCTTCTTTGTGCCCAAGCATCTATAGCTTAATGTAGTGTAAGGTCTAAATCGATTTGCTCCCCAAAAAAAGGCATGGAAATCATTTTAACATTTTAAAGGTTGCATGCAGCATTTTTTTTTCTCTCACACACAAAATCAGCAGTCACTAGGCCAAGAGGGCTGCTTCACTGCTCCAGAAAAAGGTTGTATGCAGGAAAGGGACCTTATGAGTTTTTTTTTTCTCTTCCATGCTTTGAAGCTTCGGGAGGGAAAACATTTGCAGAGGAGGTTGAGGTCTCAGTGGGCCCACTGTCTGCTCTCTGGTCAGCGGAACATCTTCAGTATCTCCACCCCTCCGCCACCACCACCACTTTCATATCCTCCACCCACCCCCACCCCCACAGACAGACATGGCGAGGCCCGTACCTGCACCTCTCAACCCTGGCCCATGGCCAGCCTGGCCTAGATTCACCCTCTCCGGTTACCAGGCAGTGAGAGCTGCGCGGAGTCATTGTGCGGGTGCGGAACAGGATAGTGAGTCCAGACGCCCACTCCCAGGAGCCTTTGCCTGTTATTAGCACTCGGCCCTCCATCTTTTTTGTGCCGGGGAGCCTGGATGAATGTTCCTGTTTGTGCGCAGACAGCAGGGATGAATTTGTCTGCCTTAGAGAAGAACAGGAGGGCCTGAATGCGAGGCTGTCCCTGGGGACTGGGGGTGGAGGGTGGGGGTGGACGGGAGGGGGCTAGGGAGAGGGGCACTGAATGCGGTCTGTTTCAGGTGAGAGGGCTGACCCAGTTTCACAGAGAGGTGGGTTGAGTGGGGGGATGAGCAGTGAGAAAGACAGACAGACAGAGAGAGAGAGAGAGAGAGGAGAAGGCAGAGGCTTAGCCGCACCCTGTGACAGCTGTATCCATCCACACCAGCGTTTTCACTTACAGTCCCATTTATCAAACTCTGAAGCTCCTCACCATGCTGCATGCCATTATAATCTGGGAGAGCTAGATGGCCAGATCACCTTTATGCTGGTGCCACTCTCCTCCATGCTGTGGGCATTCCTCTGACAGACAACATTGAGACTGCAGGATTTTTAAAAGCTCTCAGTGTTCACTTGTCACTTGTAAATGATGTTTATAGGGTCAGATTAAATGCATCACTATACCTAACTTAAGATGTTCTGTCAGACTGCCAAAAATCTGCTCTGAAATTTACTATTTGTCATGAGGAAATTCCCATACAGCTGACTCAACAGCTGACATTGGAACTGATGCAGTGTTTGATCAGATCGCAGACAGATTAGTTCGAGTCGGCTGTAATTACCCATGAGGCCCTGTCACGTATCTGGCCAGGCGCTGCTGTGATGTGGGCTCTGTGTAGGTGTGGGATGTAGCAGGCCGAGGGCTGTGCTGTTGCAGCAAAGGGAAGTGCTGTTGTGTGGGCAGGACTCAGAAATTGCCCCAGTGAGTGTAAGTAATGTTCAAGAAATGACACAATGGGAGCATCACTCTGGCCAGTCCCTGTGAAGTTTACTTGTTATCAATTTATAGTAAAAGAAACATGGTATCCGGCTTTGACTGCAAGTCACCATAATAAAAGAGCAGAATGTCGCATGACACCACGCATGAGGTGGGAAATTTAACCCACCACGCCAGGCACCGACGCAACCAGCCGCGAACACCAAACGCATCGCCATGCAGGACAGTGAAAACAAAGCATTGATAGAATTTGCTCTGCCTTGACTAAGGCCTTTTTTCTTTCTTCACTGGATGTTTGTGGTTTACTCCAGACTCTGCTTCCAACTGGCCTCTGAGATCTTCTGCATTGTCAGGCATCCAAAGTGTGGTGCAATGCCGAGGCAGGGACGTCACGCGGTTAAGCCACCCCTGAATCTAGTGCTCACTTGTGTAGTGGTGTGCCCGTGTGTGTAGCAATGTGCCCATTTGTGGGAATACAAGCAGCACTTTCTTCCACAGTATGTCGCACCAATAGAAACCGCAAGAGGCAATAATTGTGCCCTTAACCACGAGCAGCATGTGAAACTCTTTGATTCTATGCTTTTCTCTCTTTCACTTCTCTGCTGTGGAACTTCTCTGAGCAAAGGCTCCTCCAGCCAGGGTTAGCCAAAGTTAAAAGCAACTCTGCTCAATGAACTGCAGCAAGCTGAATATTACAGTACACTTGTCGTATGCTAATACACAGTACACTACAGTATAATTATAGTACACGCTATTGCGCATTGTTCTTATCAAGCTTCATCAAGTCAGTCATATTCCATGTGTTGGGGAACATAGGAAGCAATAATAATATTTAACGTCATTATGAATGGTTCAGCCCAAGCATTTGATTCAACCTTAAGTGCTGTTAGACAATAATCCATTGTCACTCAACACCAGTACCAGGGCAAGCGAAATAGCTGGAATGTAAGATTGTTTCCCAAAAGCCATTCACTTAATGCTCTTAATTTACTAAAATATTTGAATTGACATTAAATGCATTCTTGGTTATGTGGTGGCTTAGGGACACAAGCAGCCTTGGTTTCATCTTCGATGCTGTTTGTGCTTGTGTTGCAAAAGGGGAAAGTGTGTGTGTGTTCAGTGAAGCTGAAGTGCAGCTGTGCTAAGGTGGAGTTGGCGCTGTGAAGGAGGAGATGGGTTATGAAGTGAGAAGTCTTTGGAGGCTGAGAGTATGAATCAATCCCACAGAGATAAAGTGTTTTGTTATTTCTCTTGCCCTGATTCTCTGCAGAATGTCTATTTCTGTTTGTCTCTGTCTGTCACTTTCTCTCTCCCTCACACACGCACACACACACACACACACACACACACACACACACACAAACACACTCTTGCATAGATCCAGCAGCACAGCTGCCTGGTAGAAGCTTTGCACTGTCAGGTCTTGCCTGTGTGTTACTGCAGCTGCTGTGCTACATGTATATTAACATCTTCCTCCTATGGAAGTGGACTTTAGAGACCCTCTTGAGAGGGTTTTGTTTCAGCGCTTTCATTCATAAATGTCCGTTACCATACGTTTTAGGACCTTGCCGGTGCTCGTGGAGGAATGGTACTGAAAATCTCCTGTAGAGTGTGAAAGCCTTTTCACATGTGCAGGAAACCCAGTGTTGGTCTGAAGTCATTTTTATTCATAATATTTATAACAAATAAATAATAAAAGTTAAATATAAAATAAAAAAATGAGAAGAGAAAAACATTATTGCATTATACATATGCATTTTCATTTCATTTAAATATATTCAATTTTTTTCTCTGGTAAATAACTATAAACTGTGTTTCCCTGATTGACTTCCTGAATGTGCTCGTTCTGTACACATGTGTGGGTACATCTGTGTGTCTATTGTCACAGGCCCCTGCTTTAACTTGTTTGAATATTGCTGCCATTCTCAACACCTTTTGACTGTCATTTTATTGTCAAGGGACTGACTGCATTTCTATGAATTTCTGTTGACCCTGAAAAAGAGGAAGTTCAGCTAATACTACTGTAGCTGTGTGTGTGTGGGGGGGGGGGGGGGGGGGGGGGGAGGGGGGTGTTTAGGGTCTTCACAAGGGTTAAACGGTAATGTAATGTATTAGTAGGGTGTGTATGTGACTAGTGAATGTGTCTATAGTTCTGCAGCTGCTGCATGTGTACGTAGTAAGAGTAAGAGTGTTTATTTGTGTGTGCTTGTACTTTTTTGTATGAATTAGGTTGTGTCGTGTTTAAAGCCATGCAGCTGGTGTACGAATTTGGTGTGTGTGTGTGTCAGAGTACTGAGCTGGGATGTCATCCTGTCTGTATTTGGCTGAGTGCTGAGCCTCTCAAACTGGGTCTGGCTGTGCCAAATGACACGAGCAGCGGTTCCAGAACATCTCCTCTGCCCCACCACTGCCGCCGCCACCATCGCCACTACCGCTCCTGCCATCCCAGCCAGCCTCGACTCTCACAGCCCTCCCAGCCTCAGTGCACAAACACAGTCCCCAACACAGTGCCCGTCTAAGCCGCGCATTTCTGCTCCCTGTGCCATTTCAATATTTGCCGCCTTCTCCCCCAACTATGCCTGAGTGTGTTTCCATTTTCCATGCTAAGAAGCAGATAACCCCTGTGGACTCGCGTGCTCACACACACACACACACACACACACACACACACACAGTAGAGAGGGGGGGTGCTCGGTTGCCATTTCCAGCAAGGCTGAGGTGACATGCTGCATTTTTACACACCCAGGCCAGGGCTGCCTAGCATCCTCCAGCCAGTGTGCTTCTTTATCCCTCTCTTGGGGCCGTCAGGAGGGTGAGCGAGGGGGTGAGGGGGAGGTGCGGTGAGGGGCGTCCACGGTGCGTTCAGCAGGGCCAGTGCGGAGGTCAGCTGTCTGACCCCCAGCGCTCGGCGAGACCTGCGGCTGAACCGGCCCCGGCGTTTCCTTTAATCTTTCATCTTGAGCTCCCTAACTCTGCTCTGTGTGGGGACGGCCGAGGCACCTTTTGATTCTGTTAATTCAATTTGATAGATAAACAAATACATGAAGGGAGTGAGCGAGAAGAGGAGGGGGCACAGGAGGAGAGGGAGATGAAGGGAACGGCATTCACCAGAGAAGGAACGAGAGAAAAAGAACGACAGAAAGGGAGGAGAGGGAGAGGGGGCAGCAGCGGGTCTTGGCTCATAAACCTCATGCAGTTCTTATATATGAGGCCGCCAGGCTGTTGCGAGGCCTTGTCTGAAAGATGACCTCTCAGCTACCTCCGAGGTAATTAAAAACTGCCTGTTTATTGTTTTAAATGGTTGGCTCTGAGGGGTGAGTTATTCCTGTGCTCCGTCGCTCCATAAGACTACAAGGCCATACGGCTTACGGGAATCCATGTTACAGCTTGTTACGGAGACTAATGTTGACTGGATGCCATCTGTGCTATTTCACACTCCTCTCCACTGGGTTATCCCCATGTTATCATAAATAGTGGCAGAAAAACAAGGGATTATCCACCACCTCTTTTATGCCAGCGACTGGGTGAATAGGACCCCCATACTGTATATGCACACGCAAACAACACACACCACTAAACACACAAAACACGCGCAAACACACGCTCATGCATGCATGCATGCATGCACACTCGCAGGCATGATTAGGTGTTCAGGCATGGAGCGGGCACCCACATGCCATCACAATGTGAGGTTCCTGGTGTCTTGGTGTAGCGTAATAGAGCTGCTCATTCTCTCTCTCTCTCTCTCTCTCTCTTCCTCTGTGGGCCCTGCACTGCTGGCAGATGACAGTATTATTTTTGGGAAGACAGCTCCTTCCCCCCCTGCCGGGGGCCCCATTGAAGTCCGTCCGCAGCCAGGGTGGACGTTTCAATGCTCCGGGAGCGCAGCCAAGCGGAGCGACAGAGACAGCCCCAGCGATGGCCAGCACTGGCAGACTGAGGCTGAGGCGCTGGGGCTTGCTAATGCAGCGCTAGTCTCCTCCAGTGGCACCGGCAGGCTGGTGGCTTCTAGGGGCCAGGGCAGCGTGCCGCGCCTCAGGCCAGGCCAGCCGTGCCGTAGCCAGCCTCGCCCAACACCTCAGGGTCAGATGTGGAGGGGTGCACCGGATAGAGTGGAGAAGGGCCAGAAGCTCAGGCTCCCAAATGCCAGGGTGACCTGGCCTTGAAGGGCCCGGATGGGAGTGTGTGTCTGTGTGTGTTTGTGTGTGTGTGTGTGGGTATGCATGCGCAGCATAGGCCCCCAGTGCTGACCCTTAAGTGAGGCCCCTCTAATCGGCCTCTCTCATTAGCTGTTGGCCCCTGCCGATGGTTTCCTCAGTTCTTGGGTTTTTGTTAAATGGCTGAAAATGAGAGAGAGAGAGAGAGTGTTTAGGGCTGTTTCCTGCAGCCCTCAGCTGTGAGCACATCTGCAAGCAAAGGGTCCGAAACCTCCAAATCCTTCACACACACACACACACACACATGCATGCACACACACACATGCTCCCCCTCCCCCTCAGCCCTCCATGTTTGCTCACGGGCCGCCTGATTGCCTTTCCTTCCTCCTCTCTCCAGCTCTAAAGACTCGCTGTCCTTCCTCTCACTCCACTCAACGGCTCCCACACCAGGGCATTCTGGGAGACTGGGGGGTGGACGCGGGGTTAAAGGATAGGATGTGTGTGTGTGTGTGTGCGCAGACCCACTTCTGTATGGATATCTACAGCATGATTCTCTACATTTTCTGTGTACTTTTGATTTTGTTTTGTGTGTTGTATCTGCACCTCAGTTTGTATTAGTGTAGCATTGCTGTTTCCTTTTCTATTTATTGCATGTGTGTGCATGGGCATGCTTTTAATGTGTTCATGCTGAATATTCACCATGTGTAAATGAGTGTGATGTTGCTCTCTGTTGATTGTGTGTGTGTGCGTGATTATCCTTGTATATTCATGTGTGTTTGTTATTTGCAGTAAGTGTGTGTGTGGTTGTGTGATTAAGTGCGTGTGTGTGTTTAAAGCTGGAGGAGTGCTCTGTGTTTGGAGCCTGTTGTCTGGGTCAGAGCGGAGCAGCCGGGGGCCTCTGTCCCACAAAGATGCTTTTTTAAACAGCGCCATTTCTCTCAGGGGACGCGCAGCACTAAACCAGTAGAGTGCCGGGGCCACAGGAACATGCCTCCGTTCCATCTGATGCTGCTTAGTATAACACACTCCACAGCCACGGTGAAATTCCACTTCTCTGCATCACCCACATAGCCCATGGAATTCTCTCATTGTGCCGTGTCTCCTTTGTGTGTGTGTGTGTGTGTATTAAGAGGCTGGCCAAATGAAACGCATAGAGTTGGATATGTAAATGATCAGATCAAGATGGTATGTCAGAAAAATGGTTTCCATTCATAGTTTTATGCAAAGTTCTGTTTTTGAAGTTTTCTCTCTCAGTGACTCAGACTGGACAGGCTGTTCAGTATTAAAACTTTATTTCCTTTATTTTGTGTAATGGAAAATGATAAAAAGGTACAGCTCAGCAACAATGCCTTAGCTAGGATAAGTCAGTGTTTTTTTTTTTTACTTTTGATAGTAACAATCAAATTATATTCTTAACAATATACCCATGTGTTTTGAGGAAAGCGAAATGGAAATAAACAGAGTGAAAATAAATTATCATAATAACAATTATATCAACAATAATAACCATAATAACAATTAAGCTTCATAAACTTTTCTTATGTTTTGCTTGCCTCTTGTACAGTCTTTTAGAATTGGTCTTTATTCCAGCATGTGGAGGTGAAGGGGAAGAGACAATGAGAGTGGGGAAGCGTTGGCTCACTCTGTCCCAGTACACACCAGTGTCTGAGACCACAGTCCGCTGCTTAGACAGGGAGACGAGTCCATGATAGGGAAGCTGGCAGCTTTACACAGTGGTTAGTACCACAGGGACACCAGAAGCATCCCCTCTTCTCTCTCTTTCTCTCTCTCTATCTCTGTCTTTCTCCCTCCCTCTCTCTCTCTCGCTCACTCAACCCCTTGCTTCCTCTCGTTTAGGGCAGTACCAAAGTGACTCAGTACAAAATATGCACAAAAATAAAATAAAATAAAGCGAAGGAGTGCCCACATTCACACCCATTTTTTTTACAACTTTCAAAGAGGTGAGGTTTCGTTTTTAGCATTGGGCAGAAGGGGTCCTCTTTACTAGTCAGCTTCGTAGCCATGACCACTGAATCAGTCAGCTCAGGGTCTTTTGCTCTCTCTCTCTCTCTCTCTCTCTCTCTCTCTCTCTTCCTCTCTTCTTCCTTCCTGCTCTGTCCATCTGCCATTCGGTAGACAGACTGGGGCAAAACAGTGTCCATCCTCAGCAAGAAAGAGTCCAGCTAAGCAGCCATCCTGTTCCCTCTTCCCCCGAAGTGAAGTGGCAGCGCCCTGACTAGAGGCGAGGGTGAATGGAACTGACGGCGGTCGAGTGCAGGAGGCGGGGATGAGATGGGAGAGATGGTGGGATGATGGGCCGGAGAGCAGGGGTTGGTTGCAGGGCCTCGGGCCAAGTTGAGGGAGAGGGGGGTTGGACGTTGTGGTGGTGGTCGACGGAGGGAGAGGTTCAAGTGTATCCTAGACGATCTCTCTCTCTCTTTTCTCTCACCTCTCTTTCTGTCTGTGTCTCTCAGTGTGGTTCGGCCCAGGCAGGGGAGCGGCCGGAGTGATGGGGGTGGCTGAAGCTGGGGTGGATCGGGGTGGGCGTGGGCAGCATGTGTCCGGAGTGGCTGAAGGGCGGCAGGTGACCCATGTGGGGCATGTGACCTGCCAGAGAGCCGGCACCACCAAACGGGGAGCTCTTGTCCTGCATGCACTTAGAGAGCTCGTCAAAGCCGTCGCCCGCCCGCTTGCTGCGCTTGGACTTGCTGGACATTTTGCGGTTGCGTGTCTGGATGCCCTCCTTCTTCATTGTCAATGGTCTGTTCACCTGTAAAAAGGAATTGAGGCAACGTTTAGCGCTGAGAACGGAACAACTGGCAGCGTAGTGCCTGTTGTGATCATGCTGTTAAATCATGCAGTTGGGTCAGACAAGTCCTCAAGAAAACAAATGGTTATGTTGAAAATTTAGAAACCGTCATGAATAGAGTGTTTCTTGGTCACGATTAGCAGAAATGTGTGTAATTAATTAACACAGAGCAAACACACAGAATCTTCTGTAAACAACAACGATAGAAGAGCTATGATTTTGTTTTACATCTCTGGACTTAAATAAATCTGATGAACTTTTGAACTGTTTATTTAAGCTACAATTTAGAACTTAAATAATAAAATCATATACGCCTATATTAAATAATAAAATTATGGTAAAGCTGGATAATTGGTGAACCTAATATCAAGAGTAATTTTCAGAAAGTTTGTCAAGCTCATTCAACTATTCCTGGTGGTCTAATAGTGTTTTTATGTTTGGAAATGTTTTTACAGAAGACTTACAGAAGATTTGAAAAATAGTTCTACTTTCTGAATCTTGAGTAGGCTATATGGCAAACTGTCTACACATGGCATCTTGGCAAACCCTTTTGCTTATTTCCATGATTTAAAATGTAACACAATTGTTGCATGTCTCTTAAAAAAACTCATTCCATAAACATGGCGATTGCATCCACGCTGAACATGAAAAGACTACTTTCAGACGACATTGAATTGGTATAACTGACGCCGGTGGTTGAATGGCAGTCCCACCCTACTGCCCCTCTTGGGGATAACGCCCCCCATTGAGGTGGTGCATGAAAAATAAAAGCCAAAACGGCCAACTGATTCTGCTTCACAGGGAAAGCCGGCTTTGCGTACCCAAACTCTGTCTTCTCTTAAATCGATAGAAGCTGTCCGCCCACTTGACCACCTCATACTTAATGCGTTTTTTTTGTTGTTGTTGTTTCTAGAGTCATTTGGCCACTTACGTTGTGCAGTTTGAAGTAGAGGCCGCAGGCGTTGCATACGGGGTCACCATTCCCATTGCGCCTCCAAAGAGTTGTAGTTGTTGTCTGGCAGTTAGCGCAGCAGGTGCCGGCTCGTCTAGCAGCGGACTAGGAGAAAGAAAGATAAGGGGGGAAATGTTATGGTTAAAACAGTGAAACAATCTTAAGAAATGTAATGTTTATTATTTACAGCTCTAGAAACATATGCGCTGTGGTGATTATTAGAAACTCCTCGAGCTTTCATTTAATTATAAAACTAACGTGTCAGTTACAGTGCTTTAGGCAGCATCCCGTTTTCGCAAAGAAAGCGATAAAAATGTGTTTGAGGCAATTATACTAATGAATAAATTATTACATTTGAATTGTGACCGAGGCCCACAGTCTAACTGATATGGAAGAGCACAGCTGGTTCTGAACTTCATTCCCTGGTTGAAATTGATAAAGATCTTATGGCGTAGCCGGGGTGACAAATATTATGACTTTCTGTTGCTATGTGTACTCTAGACCAGACAGCATTTCAAAACGCTCCTCAAATAACATCAAAGCCAGCGCCAGTTAGACACATGAAATTGCTTACAGGGAGTCGCCTCTGTATTGAACTAATTGAATATATTCCGTGCATTTATACAAGCTTAATTCAATTTTCCAATTTGCGAGTGATTGCAAAAGCTGCGTCTAGTAAAATCCGTTGTGTCCTCCCTGTACCAAATATTGCTGCCGTATACCATAGCTTTGTCAGGCTATGTTAATCTACCCTTTTTGTTGCCCATTTTTCCCTTCATCAACGGAATCAAGTAGCCTAGGCTATAATGGGGGAGGGGCGTCTGAGGGACCTAGTTGTCGCGTTTCTTTGCGCTTTGTGTCCATTACAGATCAATTTTTCACACATAATAGGAAACATTGATGGGCATACAATGTAATTCCCCCTACAGCTAACTATGAAGAACTACGTGTGGTGGCTTGATTTATGGTCTAAAAGCCATTCTTATCAATGCAAATGGTTTCTAAAAAACAGCGGCCCCGTCTTTAAACATTTTTTAAAAGATGACAAAAACAAAAAGACGCGCATTCCGATGCTTGAGCTCAGTGCCAACCGACCATGACAAGAGAGCATGAGCATAAATCCATTTATTTTCCAATCCCTACCACAACCATCCCCGCCCTTTGCCTTCTCTTTTCACACATAACTGGGTCCTACAGTGTTGTGATAATCGCTTTACAGTATATGTCAGAGTCTGGCCTGCCGGGACCGTACAAAATTCAGCAGGGTTTGTTGAAGACGGAAACACCCGGCAGCCTAGCTTCCTTATCGTTCCCGGGCAGATTTCCGGATAGGAAACAACTGGATGGCCTTTGAACAGAACTCTGAAAACACTTCAGCTGAAAAGGCAAAGCTGTGGCCTCAGACTCCATGGAAAATATAATGGACTTTTAGCCGGGAAAGCAGAGCAGAATGAACTGGAACGTCCAAACGAATACAACATTAAATGTATAAATGTATTATAATAATAATAATAATAATGAAGATAATAATAGCCTAATAATAATAATAATAATAATAATAATGATAAATATTTTGGTTAGTTTTAAGGTCTTTTCCAATCCAACCTAATTGCGCTTTAAATTCACATTTCTCATCCTTTGTATTGCGACGAAAAATAAGACGTCTCTTGTGACTCTTTGCGCGGGTAATTCACACTTGAAGGTCACCCAGCGAGTGCAAATGAAATTATGACATGATGGACTAATGCTGTTCCACTCCATTAAGTAATTTGTCGCCAGCATAGTCCTTGCGATCATCTGACGCAGTGCGTTATGGCGATGAACCCAGACTAAATGAACGTGACAGAGAATATCTCGGATGATTACAGGTGCCCTGACATCCTTATTCGGTGTTCAAAAGTAATAAGAAAAAAATATATTCAGACTGAAATATCAAAACGATTGATGTCTCCTTATAGTATTAGGAATAAATTAGTCTTGTAACATAAAGATTGTTTTGAAGCCTATGGCGATTTATGTTTTGGAGAATGTAGAGTTCAGCATGCCTTTTGGGTACAATCTGATTTAAATATTTACAAAGAAATGCAAAGCCATGTGTGCTTCTGTTTTTTAGGTGTGGTTATCTAATCATCTTACAATTTGGCTTGTCATAACCTCTGATAAATAAACATGTACAATACAGACACCTACAATTATGTATCTTATAAGAAAAAAATAATTGGCATGTATTTAAATTGCTGAAGTTGCCATGTATTTAAAAAAAAAGAATAATGCTGGGAAATTATGGCTGCATCTGGGCTGTTTCGCATTCATCCATAAAGTGCTGTTAATTAAATCAGCACGGGCATTGGTATCAGTGACAGTATCCGAAGTACCTGCAATAATGATAGCAGTAACAATAGCAATAGTAGCTGTATTGTAACAGGCAGTGTTGGGGATCACCAGGGGGTGAAGGTGACAAACAATTCCCGGAAGATCATAGGGAAAATATAACTTTCCTGGAATTGTGCTCATGGCCACGGCTTTGTGCTCCCATTTAGCCCCCCTTTCTCGCAGGCCTGCTAGAAGTGGTGTTGGGAGGACAAAGTATGAGAGCTGGGGTCTGAAGCCAGGGATGTGCAGGACTAACAGTGGTACTCACCAGTCTGCGCTTGGGCTTGATCAGGGGCCGGTTCTGGCCGTTCATCTTGTGGTAGAGGCCGCAGGCGTTGCAGAGGTAGTGGCCTGTCCCATCTCGCCGCCACAGCGGCGTGGAGGTGGCTCCGCAGTTCACGCACTCACGGCCCTCTGTGCAGAATTCAGGGGTGAGAAAGGGAGACGAAAATTTATATAATTAAGACGTCTGCACAACATCCCTCACGTAAAACCCTTCGCCAAAACACTGGACTACTCAAAGCTTGCAGAGATAAGGCTTGGCAATGATAGCCGCTTGGCACTATTGTATCACATGAAAATGTGCTGCATTATCACACACACACATCAACTGTCGGGTAAATTCAGTGGGGACAGTGTCCATCAGTGGCTCATTGAATCCCAGTCAGTAATTCAGACTGCCTGCGAGGGCAAGAGCTGTCGCTGACACAGACACCTCCATGTAAGCTGAGCTGTGCAGGAAGTCAAAGGAGTAGCAAGAATGTGTTGAGTGCACAAGGTGTCCATTTAGAAAAAACATTACATAATTTATCAGATTAGCACGTATCATTGTTTGCAGTAGTAGAAAGTTTATGCACACATCGAAACCTATGAGATACTTAGATACAAACTAAAAGCGATGACATGAAAATATTATTGTTGCATTTTAGACTTTAGATTTAGTTTTTACATAATATTTTATTGATTTTATAAAGATGTTAAGTATGTAGGCTACTGTTGACATGCATCTTTTTTTTATTTAGACATGTAGACACATTGTGGCCCTATCAATTGGACTAGACCTGCACTAGCCAGAGTGAGAGCCCTCATGACTAAGAAGCACAAAGCTGACTGCTGATCCCTCATGTCAATACAACTACAACTTGAACAGAAAATAGAAGTTACTTTAGTGAGTGCATGTGCCTGAATGAGCTGGACAAGTCAATTTTGTGATAGGCGACCCTTTTTCTTTCAGCATGTTCCTATTATTCATATTTTAAGGTCAGCAATATTCAGTGCCTCCCAAAGCCAAGCGGAATCTGGTCTGGACAAAAGAGTTCCTTTTGAAGTGTTTGTTGTTAGCAATACAGCCATTTTCCCTACTCTTTGTCTCTAGGTTGTAACAGTAGCCAGTGTAATAGTAACAGACAAGGCTTCATGTTGGAAGTGAATGCAAGTTGTTCAAATAATAGACTGGGCTTAGTGGCTGGCAACTGAAAACACTCAAAGTAACCACAACTGTAAAAGAGAAGTGTCAGGAGATATTAGAAAGGGAATTTAAAAACGTAATTGTAACCATAATAGGATGCATGATCCTTGTTTTGTTTGTTGTTTGAGGTACTATGTTAGGCACTGAATGACTAACACTGAGCACTCTCAACTGCCAAGAGGTAAAAGGATTATGGCATTATACCCATTTAACAGCAATTACAACAGGTTTTTTCTTAAATCTGCTAAACACTGTTGTGCATAAAATTGTGGTGTAAAATAAAGAGTATAATAGGTTGCACCAGCATGGAATCTGATCAGTTTAAAGAATGAATGGTAATAAACAATTTGCTTTGTTGTGATCACCACAGCTGACTTTATAGTCTTCCACATCATCATAATCTTATTTTCCCTGGCAAACTCTCTGCAACTCAACAGGCCCAGTCCTCGCTTAAAAATACAAACAGCGGGGCCCTGTCGCCTGTGACGGCGTGTCCCGACGAAGCTTTGTTAGTGTTGGGGCTACGGGTGGGCGGGGTGCGCGTCGTGATTTGTTCACCCAGCGGTATACAGGATATGGCAGGAGCCAGAGCGTCGTGACTCCTGCATTTTTAAAGCGTAATACGGCCTCGTTTTAAAAGAAAACAAGGCAAAGCTAAGGAACAGCCTAATGAGAGACTAAATTAAAACATGTCCATCAGGCCACATAGTCCTAACTGAGAAAAACAAATGATCAATGTAATTTGAATATGACCTACATATGTTCTTCAATTTGTATTAAAATAATGCATTAAGTTTTTTCTCGCTCATATTAGGCCTACGTTTATATAGGCCCATATAATTTAGTCGTCTGTGTCTGTGCAATTGCTAACAGACGTGTATAAAAGGCGAAGTAGATTGCTTGAAAAAAAAATGCACAAGAAATCAGTGACCCTGATAACACTACTTAAGTAGGCTATCCCTTTAGAGCTGAAGGTGTTTACAAGTGACCAATCTGATCGGTCTGATAAGAACTGTCCAGACATGTGGAGAACAGAAAAAGTGCAGAGAACAATAGGGAATTCCAAGCAAGGTCATATTGTAAAACACGGTTAGCTTTACGATTTATTTAGTGTAATTACACACATTTTGAAGCCCCAACTGCTTATTAGCGTTAAGTGATAACAACACTGGTGTAGCCTACTACCAACTTTATGAATGAATTACATGCGCATTCTAGAACTGTTTGGAGGTAATAAAACTCACCTGAGCTCGATCGGGGTTTGCTTTTGCATTTTGGTGTAAAACTGGATGCTGATCCACCCAGAAGGCTCCCCGGGTGAAATATGCTGCTGCCGTAGTCGTGTGGTGCTGGGAGAGGATAGGCAGGGTAAGTTGGGATGGGGTGGTGAGTTGAAGGAGTCTGGGCACTCATGGTCGCCAAGCTGCTACGAAGCGGACTACATCCCTCCATTTTCATGCCATCGGTCAACGACACTTGGTACTTGATGGATTCCTTCTCGTCCATTCTCGTTGCTGTTGAGGTTGGTGAGGAAGGACCTGGGTCCGGGGACACGTCCTTCGGCGGCGTTGGAGGGAAACTGTAAAGGTGGTGCGGGCTGGAGTGGGACGCTGAGGTGAGAGATGAGACAGGAGCAGTGCTGGAGCTGCTGCTGCAGGGGTAACCGGCGCTAGCAGGGTGCAGTCCGGGTTTGCTGAAGTGACTGACAGCCCATGCGTTGTGATGATGAGCAGCAGAGAAAGCTGCCTTGCCGCTGTCCAGCCACGAAATGCCCGGACTATGAATTAGGTGTGGTCGACAAACTTGACTTCCAGTGAGACGAGCTAAAATGGAAAAATAAAAATCACCAAATAAACATAAAAAAATAGCCTGTCAATGTCATTTAAGAAGATTTAAGAGCCCACCTGTTGATTCAGCCTCCAGGCTGTACGACCTCGACATTGAGTATGCTAACTTTTAATTTATCTGAGGTACCCGTTATGTAACGATTGAGACGTCGCTTATTTGCCCACCATCCTTTTTAACACAACTTTTGCCTTAACTACGAAATCATTTAATCGCAATAACGTTCGATTGAAGCTTTGTAAATATTCAAATATCTATGTTGCGTCCTTCACGCAGCTAAAGGATAGTTCCAAAGAATGTGACAGTAGGAAAAATGTCCGAAAGTACAGATGCAAAATAGAGGCCCTATATAAGCGTTCCCCTGGAGCAGCTCTGCCTATGCTTCGCACAAATTAGCAACTTAAAAGAACGTTATCCGAAATTTTCGTTTTGATTTTGTATCCGGGAAGTCTCTCGCTCGCTTTCTCTCTCGCTCTTTCTCCCCCAACACCAGCTGAGAGGGAATAAATGACATGCACTTCCCTTTCCTCCCCGTGTCATTTGTCCCCCATGGATTTCTCCGTCTTTCTCTATAATCCATCTTTACTACCTAGGCTACGTTGGTGACAAATATACATCAGGTATAATAAAATTCAGTGCTCATTCTTTTCGGATTGTCTGTCGATAAGGAGTCAATTATATTGGTTTATAAGGTTTATTTCTAAGGTATATAAGGTTTATTTCTAAGGTATATAAGGTTTATTTCTAAGGACTGGACCGAAGTGTCTGGCACGATTGGCTTTAGCGAATGTATTTAAGTTCTTGTTTAAATTACTCGAGGCCTGCCAAAGGATAGTGTGTGCATTTAGGCCGCAAATCCATTACTCGCGACCTCCGCAAACATCAGTAGTATTCTGTACATATGTTTTGCACACACCACATGCTCTTGCTAAATTAACAGGACAACTGACTCGAAACAAAACATGGTCAATAGATCCATGACTCCGATCGAACCACATTTGAAGTGGGCCTAGATAGGCTATACAATGGCTTGATGTCGTGGCAATAACCTTCATAAAATAGCTAACCTATTTAGATTCTCAATTAATTAACATAATGCTATTGGCAAAATTCAAAATAATGCAAAGGGTGCTTTACTAATAGAATTGGTACATACCGTGTGCCTGACCATATGATACTCGTGCCCTTGAGTTCGGGTAGTAAGGGTTGCCCTGCGAATCCAAATGGTTCAAGAAAACGTCCACTTCGTCCGGGGGCAGAAGCGGCGCCATGGGCTCCATGTAGTTATGGGTCAAACCGTGATGATGGCTATCTGGGTGCTGACCATTAAGTACCGCATGATGATGCGCCATCCACCGAGACTGATCGGCTGCAACCTCCATGTCTTAATCGTCCGTGTACTTAAAAGGGAGATCGAAACTTTGGAGACCTTTGTCCTAAAAGCAACGAAACCTCTCTTGGTTAGCTTGTTCCGTCAGTGAAACAAGTCTAGGCGTCGTGATCCCTTGATTTGAGGCGTAGATACTTATGGTGTGATGGTAATATAATTTTCTGTGTCCGTTTTTCTTTCAGCAGTTTTCTACAAGGAGTCCTCTTTGGTCTGTCCACTTATCCGTCCTTATGGAGACCTGCAAAAATATTAAATTTAAACAAAGATTAAGAATGACATCCCAATTTAAAATGTTTGACTGTCAAGATTGACTATTCTTTGCTGAAATCCGTGGTGTGCTTCTATTCCCTTGGTTTTACCGTCGTAACCGTTCTTTGAGAAGTTGCAACCAGCCAGTGCTAAAACATTAAGTAAGGTATTACGTTGTGCGCCGTCCCCGTGTTTACTAGGCTACATTTTATTTTAAAAATGCATTTCTTCAATCAAAATCAAACATGAGCGTTCTGTACTTACATCGAGTAGAACAATTTCAGTATTGATTTCCTCATTGTAGCATTATTTTGTCCAGTATTAGTCCGTGTGGAAAACTGTTAATCCCCTTTCTTGTTAACACGCGAAACTATTTCTTCAGTAAAGCTATGTAAGTTAATTGTAGGCTACCTATATGTTCGCAGACAAGTAGTCTAAGCCGCTGCGTTTGTTGGCTCATTAATGAATTGTGCGTGTACACTGTCGGAACTGGCGCCAGTAAATTCCATATCATACGAGAAGGGCGGAGTCTCACGGTTTGCAATGGCCTCCATCGGGCCAATCAGTACACGCCCATGCTCCAATTGGTTCGTATCGGTGCACTGATGCCCACTGGAGCTATCGGCCTATGATGGTCACCGCCGAACAAACTGAGAGGCACATCAATCAGCAAGACAATTTATTGAGATCTACTTTAGGCAGAGACCAACTCCAGCAGATAATATATAGGCTTATATAGGCCTAAAAACAACAAGGTCTGAAACGCGTGGGAGCTTTCAAATGAACAGGTGTGTGACTTGCATGGCTGTGACAGTCAAAAATAAAAACTGAAAATATCTAGGCCTACATGAGACAAACTGAACAAAATATTTCTTTGTTCGCGATTTTCGGTAGCCTACTTCAGTTTTCCCAAATGCATTACAAGAATTTCTATACAAGACACAAGACACTTTTTCAAATATTTACTTATAGGACTATACTTATTTCTAGACACGCTGGTTAGGAATAGGATAAATTAAGACAAGTAGGGGATCCATTGGTAACACAATCAGTATTAGTTGCCTAACAGGTCCAGTAATCATAGAACAGTTTAAAACAACAGAAAACGGCAAGTGTCAATTTTCACATCAAGTTGCTATACAAACAAACACAGCGCTCGACACCTCGGGCATTGGCAGGGGCGGAGAATTTTATGGCTCCTATAGTGGGATGCATTGTTTTGTGAGTGTAATTGTTTTAAATTAGAAGGCACGGAATTCTTCTTGTGCAAACATTGCTTTTGTATGCGTAGTTCGAACGATCAAACATCGCTTTACATATTAATGGTCCCTCACTCTCTTGGTGGCGCAGACATGTTGCAAGTACGCCCGTGATTGCCAAGTGGCAGCCATTAGCGAGACTTTGTTAATTCTTGTTCACAATTATCCCACATCAAAACAAGCAGACCTGCCCACCCCAGGCAGAAAGACAGAGCGTCGCCGATCGGCCCTCAGATAAAGCCAGAAGCCATGTAAACCTGGCCTAAGTTCTGGCCACTGGATCCTTTTGATTTGAAGTAATTTTAATAGTATGTTTTACATCAATTAGTCTTTGACAGAAACAACTGAAAAATAAGAAAATTATGCCTATATGATCGATTGTCCACTTTCTGAATTGTGTGGGCTGAAGGAGCCTTATGTTAGGCTATAAAAAAGGACATTTATGCATGACATGGAACAGTTTCACATCTTGGGCTTATATTTTCTATCAACATATTAATTTATTTTTAATGTGTTTATCACATAATTATTTATACAGTAGGCTATAGGCCTATAAAGCATAATTTCTTAGTATGCTTCATGCATTCTTTGTTTTAGATAAGAATGTATGCTGGTGTCCAGGTGTATTATGTTTTTTTCTATCAGAATAATCAACTGGGACAATAAATGATCAATCATCAGTTAATCGACGATCATCAGATTATGCCGTAAAAAAAGAAACATTTAAATGTGATCTCATTCATTTAACGTCCTTATCTGGTCTGCCAGGATCAGAGAGGCACATAACACATAAGGCCCTTAAAACAAGAGCAATAAACTTAATTGGAGATACCTAGCTAATCTGACAAGTGCCACAAAGACAAGGCTCATTAAGCTGAGTGTGAAGATACATTTGTCATTTGTGTTTTAAACCTTTATCCCATAAACACTAGGCTACTTATGAAGTCGTATGACGCCTTCTTAGACCTATGGTTTAATCCTGAAATCTATATTGAACGCTGTTTTGGTCCTGTGTAACACTGCTTATTCTGAAGACGAGTTCATGGGTCCAATGTTATGTTATGCGTAGAACTCCAATGTTTAAGTGTACTTGGGTAAATGTTGCTTTGGTAGTAGTGGTGTGCGGGTCTGTCTGTTCGCGTGCATGCATAGTGTGTGTGTGAGAGAGGGAGAGAGAATGATTGACAGGCAATAATTGGAGGGAGCTCGGAGCCCAGACTAGCCGCCACTCTGACGCCGCGTTTTGACGTCACCGCATCGCTACCGCACAGCTACCGCACAGAATATCCAGCTCGTGAACAGCGCTGACTTTTTGCACCCCTGAAAACAACAGGAACGACGTTCGTTTTCCTTGAATACCGACAAATGGGCTTTTTACATTCTGCCTGGTTCAGCTTGAGTTGTTTGTTTAATTAAGTGATTAATCTGAGGGAAGGGCAGTGTAGTGATTTGCAGGTTCTGTCTTCTGCGTTAAGCAAAATAATTCTTCGCTCTTTATTCTCGTGGACCAGAGATCATGAGTGAATTATCTAAGCAGTGTATGAGTAGAACATGCAATGTTTAGATATCTACAGGCATACTGTAATAGACTAATAGTTAGTGTATGCACTTGAATGACAGAAAATGATGTAGCTTTATGTTTAATTAATTAAAAATGTATAGGTATAGTCTATTGACAACTATAGGAACCAAGGCATTACCACCACTACAAAACACTTTATAAAACAAGACATAAGATATAGGCTATTAGTCACTTGATCTAGAGTTTCTATTCCTTGCTCAGTTCTATTTCTATTAGACTATTTGAAACTATATGCTATATGCTATAAATTATTTGGTGCTTGATGTATAGGTTCCATTCCCATTGGTTCTGGCCAAGTAAAAAAAATCTCTTGTGATTTGCTTTGTTAAAGCATTTCACCCATTTCATTAGAGGTAACTGAATCACACATGACTTCTATCCACTGAAATCACCCAGTTCTCTTAATATCTAGCAACAAGAATTTACATGAGTTTATTTAGCACACGTGACAGAGGATCAAATCTTCATGTTACATGTTACCTATCAGGTCTGGGAGTACATGCTGTAATGAGCAGTGGACAGCGATTGTTGGTGTTTACATGTTTGTTCAGTGGATCGCTCAGCAGGCTCGACTACTCTTTATCCATACCTTTGTTAATACAGATTGTATTTGAGCCAGAACAAAGGAAGGTCCTCTTTCAAGGACATGGCAGTATTGTCCCACAGGGCTCCTGTCCCAAGAGTACTGGGGTACTGAGTGCAGCACACTAACTCCTTCCTGCTGTCCTGAACATGAACCAAAGCAACACTGCCAAATCCCCTCTGTCTGCATTGGGTAGGGAGGCGTATAATAGAAAATACATTGTGTGTGTGTGTATGTGTGTGTTTGCATGTGTATGTGTATGCAATTATGTATTATGCTTTTATTTGTATGCACACTTACCTGGGCAAGTGCTGGTGCACTGTGTATAGGTGTTGTATGTATGCATGTATGTTTGATGGTCCTTTTTGCATACAGTATTTGTATGGGTATGTATCAATGCATGTGTGTATGGGTGTATGTATCAATGTATCTTAATTTTACTAAATGAAGGGTGAAAGTGACTTGGTGGATTGAAAACATCATTTTAAATGATGACATAATTTTGCACAACCGCTTTAATTATGAAAAAAAGTCGTGTGGGCTTATTCTGGCCATGAATGGAACTAGACCCACAAACAGCAGCAATCATTCCCATAATTAACAGGTGCCGTGAAATGGGCTTGCCTTTCGCGCACCACTGGTCCCCATCACACATTTATCATTATCCATGGGGCTAGAGGTGTGTGTGTGTGTAGGGGAGAGAGAGAGAGAGAGTGGGGGGGGGCGGTGAGACCACAGAAGGGTTTGTGTACCCAAGCGTGTGATCTATCTTGGTGCAGAAGAGGGGCTGGTGACTTTGCCTCTGCCCGTGTTTGCCCCACTGTGCCCAATCTAATTACCCGTGAGTAAAGGACAATAATGCTTCAGCTGGTTTCTGTCATTCCCCCATCCCCTAGTCTGCTTATCTTCACAAACCCTTCTGTGGTCTCACCGCCACCCCCCACTCTCTCTCTCTCTCTCCCCTACACACACACACACCTCTAGCCCCATGGATAATGATAAATGTGTGTGTGTGTGTAGGGGAGAGAGAGAGAGAGAGTGGGGGGGTGGCGGTGAGACCACAGAAGGGTTTGTGAAGATAAGCAGACTAGGGGATGGGGGAATGACAGAAACCAGCTGAAGCATTATTGTCCTTTACTCACGGGTAATTAGATTGGGCACAGTGGGGCAAACACGGGCAGAGGCAAAGTCACCAGCCCCTCTTCTGCACCAAGATAGATCACACGGATGGGGACATAGAAGCAATGCAAGGCTGAACCCCACCCATTTCACCCCCCCCCCCCCCCCCCCCCCCCCCCCCCCCCCCCCCCCCACCCCCCCCCCCCCACACACACACACACACACACACACACACACACACACACACACACACAATGATGCACTTCCCTGCATCTTCTCCTCCTTCTTTTAAACAACTGAATGGACACCCATATTACAGTGTTTGATGTTGCACCCAGGCTCTCAAACTTCCATTTCTGGCAGGGCAAAAAAAGGAACTGATCATGCTGAATCAGAAGTGTATCTCAGCGCATACCTGAGTAAGACAGGGAGCCTGTGAAGCTGACTTGAAAGTGTCAGTGACACAGTACTACAAGAGTTTGACAGAACTGACACCTGAGAGTTTCCCTTCAGTAATCTCAGACATTATGAGCCATCCTTCAGTTAATAATAGATAATGACTCCAACAACCACACATACATGCAAGTACACACAATTACCTCACAATGGTTCAAAGTTCTGCATGCATTTTATCTTGAATAGCATTTTCATACTCTTATTCATATTTACATAAATATATACATACATTTTTATTTATGTAGCCTATAGGCTATACCTATAAAGGTTCCACTAAAGGTTCAAAAACAAATGCTAGATATATTTTGCTTACCTCAGTTAAAGAAAGCTTTGTGTCAAGAAAAACTAATAGTGAATTTATTAGAATTGATCGTTCAATTATGTTTTTTTTATTTCAATGGCACCAATTTCATATTGTTAAAATTATTTCCACGGTTTTGTAATCAGACCTTGCAAATAGACGACAGCGCACGGGGTTTAGATCAAGAGGGTGATAAGTGATATAATTTTGTCTTGATTTGTACAGTTAAGGTTAAAATATAAGCCTATATGTGAAAGATTTCATGATCAAGTTACAAATAATTCTATACCTACTCTGTAATGATTCATTATACAATATAAAGGACATTGTCTTTATTTTAGCTTTCAACTATTTCCAAGGTTTGCAGATTAGGCGTTGTTTTGATTTCGTATCTTTATCATTATTCTGCCATGTGCCATAATTTCCAGCGCAGATGTCATGTGCATTAAAAAGTGTGTACACTAGCTTGCTCACTGCAAGATCAGTCAGAGGTGTATCCAATTCAATAATAAAGAAATATTGTTGAATACTTTATTCTCATTACCAGATTTTTTATTGTTATTGTTTTTGATGATTATGATCTTATGTATTTTTTATGTACATACACTCCTGTCATTGGAATCAACAGTCGCCATACCCCACTTACTGATTTTTAGAATTAAACATCGCTCCACGCTCGCACGAGCTATTATGTCAACGGCATTTAACATGTTCATAAGTATAGGTTTACCTTTACAGATCTGCCGAAATACAGCTTGGGATATAAAATGCCTCTTACCGGGTGCTTTTGTATTGTTGCTGTTTTTTGCCTTGGTCTATTCTTCAATGTGTTGTGCCGATATGCCAGAGTCCAAGGGGCAGCACAGGGGTGAGATGCCTCAGTTTGGTATGGGGAGCAATGCTGAGCTGTGTCTCGCGCGGAAAGGCTGCATTCGTCACGGTAGCAGATGATGTAGCCGAAAACTGTCCTTTTGTAACTGTACGTCTTCAAAAAAGGCAAAGACGGCGTTTTAATCCTCGTTCAGTGAGGTCTGCCAAGTCCTGGTTTAGTAACCTACCTGGGCTGTCTCCACGAGCCGTTTCTCTGCGTTGTACTCATACGTTCTCATGCCCTTCTCGCTGTGAGTAGAAGAAAACTTGATGGAACGAAGTAGGCTGCAGCAACGTAACCACGCGTCAGCCAATCTCTCGTCTTCCGGGTAGAAGCTTTTATATTTTGGAGCTGGAATGAGGTTGTGTTTACCGTGCTTACTCAATGAATTATCTTATAAAATTCTATGGAGACCACTGCTACTGCCATATACAAAAACTGTGCTACACACCAACAGCGCACAATTATCCTTAAATGGGAGAGTGAAGGAGATGGGAAGGGAATGTATGTTAATTATAGAGGTTGACACCTGAACGAAAACTGCTCTTAATGGCATTCCCATGCTATTGAAATGGCATTTTAAAAGGGTAGTAAACATAACTTAATTTAACATTACTGCATGGAAACTATGTGTGTGATGCATTAATACCATGCTTGTAGAAGTATGATACCAGCAGTCTTTCAGCAAAACATAATCAAAGCCTTTTGCCTTGTCCAACCCCCTCCAAAAAAGAAAGAAAAGTAAATATATTCCATCGTCCGCTTGACATGATAATGCGAGGAACAGTCTACCTCCTCCCGTTTTTCACTCTCACATATAACACCAAGTTTTAAAACATGCAAAGCCTCGGCAAATCTCTGGCACGAGACCTGGGCTCGTGCGCGGCCGCTGAGGCTAGGCAGGTGCAGGGGCTCCAGGGCTGCAGCTTCTTGCGCCTCTGTCCCCCAAGAGTAAGCACAAACAAAAGGCCACAAAAACAAAGTGCTTAGAAGAAAAGTGAACTCTGACAGAATTAATTGCATCCCTTACTTTGCTTAGAATAACAAATCCGTGTTCACTTGCTGCTGTAGCGACCACTGAGCAGCCGACCTCGAATCCAAGTCCGTCAGTCAATAACATTATTATCTACATCAGTCATACCTACATACTTAATATAATGATACAATAATTGAAGCCAGGTAGGAGATAACAATCAAATCCTTGGAAAACCTCAATCTTTTCTTCTTCCTAAATTTCTAACTTTGTCAATAAGGCAATAGAAACAAGTAGGAAACGGCGTGGCTACTGAGTGAAAATGTGGAAGGTTACTGGACAAGCACCCAAAGTAAAGATTGAAATAGGCTACGTCAAAAACACAAAGAACAGATATGAATAGGTAAACGTATATAAAGTGGGCTAATGGAGAACCTAGTTAAATCCTAAATTAGTTTCTACAGTGAAAATAACAGAAAAAGCTAGTGCCATTTGGAATCACTGTCATTAACTGTATTTTTATATGTCAGCCTATTTGAGCTTACATACAGTTGGAGATACAAGTTGTTGTAGTTGTTGTCTGAATTGTCAGCTTAATTTTTTTATTTAATTTAAGTCCTGTACAGGATGGGAGTTTTTACATTTGTAACGTTTGTAAGTCTTAGGCTACTGTCAGCAATCCTCAAAGTAGCCTATTTGAAGAAGCCCATAAATTGGAATCTGAGTGCGGCCTTCAAAGTCATCTCGAAACAGCCGAGTCCTCCAGTGAATGAATACAATAAGTCTGTCTGGTCGTCTTCATTTTCTCTATTAGAACATCTATGCTGAAGCATGTCATTATGTGCCCTCTGCTTTCATTGTACTGTGTCTCAGTGCCAGATCACGACTTGACTTTTGTATTTGAGCGACTTCAAAAATCTGCTCACTGTAAATCAGAAGTTTTTTGCGATAAAGATGCTTATTGAATCACAAATAAGGACATATACAGGATATACACCTATATAATTGTGTTATATAGACTACTTATATGCAGTCATATTTGTACTTTCTGGTGTGTTTTTTTATTTCGACATATATTTTATTATTATTATCATTATTATTATTATTATTATTATTATTATTACTACTATTATTATTAT
>JAGFZM010003849.1:0-17328 GCA_017657215.1 Limnothrissa miodon
GTGTGTGTGGATGCAATAGTGGATTTATAGGAGTCAGTATGTTTGTAAGTAAAATGTGAGTGTGAAAAAGTGAGTAAGGGAGTGTGTATATGCATGTGTGTGTGTGTGAAAGAGAGAGAGTGTATGTCCTTTAGTGTATTTGAATGGCTCTGCATTTGTGTGAGTATGTGTGTGTTGTGGCGTTACCTTCCCTTACTGAATGGTACATTTAGGGATTTATAGAGGGTGGAATTGCTATTATTATTATTCATCCTCGTCGGCTGCTGAGCCCGGGGAGAAAAGAGCCATCTTCTCAGCAGCCTCTAGTCTGTTCAGTGTCTGCTTGCAGAGGGTGCAACTCGCACATCTTTCATTCCTTTTTTCTCCAGCGCCGATGGAGATGGGGAAAAGAAGAAGGGAAGAAAGCGTGCACATCGCCATCTCCTCTTTTCCCCCCTCCATATTAAAGAGGTGGAGGCCTTCTCTTTGGTTGCTTTTTTTGTGACAATGACTTTTCTCAGACTGACATTTAGAAATAGAGAGAGAAAGGTGCAAAAGAAATGTAATATTGCACAGACAAAATGCCATGTTGTGTGGATTTATTGTGTTAGTTTTTCACTTCAAGAATAAACCTCTTGTTTGGGAACAGAATAAGCGTTTTTTTAATGCACTTAGTGCATAGATTTAATGCCAACGCAAGCCTCTGTTCACTGCAGCACTGTTATGTAAAGTGAATTTGCTGGTTATATTGATTTCAGTGAAATTGTCAGTGAGATATTGATTAGATTGTATTCAAAACACCTTGTCTCATTAGGGCATTAAAATGAGGTTTATTTTCGGTGGGGAAGTGGATAAAAACAGGGTGACTCTGCTCTTGCTGAGCTACCTTCACAGGACCTTGAGTAATCGCTGTATATACTGAGTCATCAGTACAACCATCAACATGGAAAGGAAAAGGTTGTGCCTTATTTTCCCCTAAACTGAAATAGCATCGTAGGTGTAAAAGTAACAAGGGATCGAAAAACATCAAAAAGCATCTCACTCGCAGTGGTTTTTTTTTTCAAAGACTTGTAAATGTTTACTGAAATCAGATCTGATTATTCTTTTCTATCACAACCCTGCACTCGTAAAATGCGAAACACCCCATACCCACTCTAAAATAAAACACCACATTCAAAACTCAATAGCCTTTTCTTCGAAATCTAATTTTGTACGAAATGTCAAACACAGCGATTCATGTTTGGACTGGTGTTCCATCACGCACACCAGTGTGATCAATCTATAACACTCCTATCTTTGTTAGGCTTATGCCTTTTTGTAGTTACAGCCTTACAGTGGCCTTCAGAGACTAGACAACCAAAAGAATCCAATAGACTTTATAAACACAAAAATACTTTTTTTTGCTAACAAAACTTGACATACAGTTAAACACTAAACCATTTCATAATGCAATTGGTTGTACACTAAAAAGAGGCTTATTACCAGAGCAGTAATTCACATGTAAGAGATACGAACATAGAGTACTATGTGCCGCCTTTTATTTTGGCACTGCTACAACCTCACTAAATCTTATCCATTGGGGCTGATCTTTGCCAAGCATTATGTAGGGCAGCGCTGTAAAAAGATGTAATGTTTTGCAAAGCATATTTATTAGAGTAAGACTGTAGGCTTAAGGAGTTTGGGAATTTTCTGTCTGAATTGAAAAATAAAGCTTTTAGAAATCATGTATTATTAATTAATAATTAATCCATTCTAAAATCTTTTTGAATTTTTTTTTTCTTTAATTTATAATGTCCACAAATTCTGTTGATTATAACATTTGATTCCGTCATTGTTCACATCCCTTATCATCATGACTGTAATTTTATACTTCTGTTTTTTTTTTTTTTTTTTTTTTTTCAAAAATACTGATGAATGATTCAGACTTTGGGGTTGTTTGTATGCGTGTGCAGTCATGTGTTTGAATGTGCCTGTGTGCGTGCATTGGTACTAACGGCGATGACCGTACTAACGCCCGTACTAACCCCCAACCCCCTTCACCTCTGTCTCTTCATCGGATGCAATGGACAGCTAAGAAAAGTGAGTGAATGAGTCACCACCAAAGCCAGTAATGCAGAGGCATCACCTCAGCTGGTGCTGTGGATCATATTTTAAATGCCAGTGAGCAAGCGCTTGAATAACTAGCTTCGGAGACAGTTGCCTGTAACATGATTACATCATCTACTCACCGAAGTCTGGTTCAAACCCTTACACACTGACCGAGTCTGAGCGTATACACACACACACTCCTTCTCATTAGGCTCTCATGACACACACACAGACGCACTTAAGGCCAGGCGTCTGCACTAAGCTAAAACAGAAATACACATGCTCACCCCCACACACTTGCTTTCACACACATGGGCACACAATAGAGTTGTGGAGACGGAAGAGAGGAGGCGAAAAAGAGAGGGAGAGGCGAAGCCGAGGGGAGGGCGAGGGTGACAGAAAGAGATGGAAATAAGAGGAGAGAATAGGAAGGAAATTTGCTTGAAATGTAGCTATAAGCCTGCGAAGATCTTATTACATGGGCGCGTGATAAGCATCTCAGCTGGAATAATGCTTAGCACATGCTGCTCTTTTAATTAAGCATTAATATGTGCACTGTAATGGAAAACAGAGAGTGCTCTCGCCTCGCACCCAGCCATCCCCCCCAACACACACATACAGCCTCACATACACTCACACACAAACATCAGTCAGGAAGACGGACACACACAAATACAATTATACAATTCACACACACACACACACACCTTTTGTATCTGCCCCATTTCATGTGCACCTCGAGCTTCACTGCCCTGCTAACAATTTCCCTTGCCTTGAGAAGATGAGCTAAGACATGTGCAAGGGCAAAGAGAGGGGACACACACACACACACACACACACACACTAACAGGCCTCTCTGAAGTTGGTGTCTTATTTAAGGCTTTACACATGTTTTTGTGTTTCTCTTGTCTCTTGCCACGCCTGCCACCCTGGTGATGGCCTGGGGGCTTATACTTTGAGGTGTATGAATGTGTGTTTATGTTTGGCTATCTGTGTGAGTGTGTGTGTGTGTGTGTGTTTGAAAGAGAGGGAGACAAAAAGGTCAAAAGAAATGTATAGTCTGTCATATAGCTTAGGATACAAAGTATGCTTTTAGATGTATCTATTTCTCTGTGTAGTAAAGTGTGTAATAGTCTGTAAGGCCCAATACTTTGCACAAATGCATATTTATATGTTTGGGTTTAGACATTATCTGTGTGTATGTATGTTATCTGTGAGTTTGAGTGTTTGTGTGATTGTGATTGTATGTGTGTGTGTGTGTTTTTGAGTTTCTAAGGACCTGAGATCAGTAGGGTGCTGAGTGTGGAGCGAGTGACAGTGTCGGTGGCTGCCCAGCGGGGCATCGGCCTTTGGGAGCCGACAGGCCCGAGGCAGAATCAGTGGCCTGTTTGAAGGCCGCAATGGGAAACACTTGTCCAAACAGGGGCCAGCCAGCCAGGCTGCAAGAGCAGAGGCCAGGCCAGGGACCAGTTCATCGCCTGGCTCACTGTGGCCTGCTACTCCACCTAAGTCTAAAGATGCATCTGACCGCATCGCTCTCAGCTCCATGCGGTTTGCATCTGAGGTCTTCTCCAGTGTGGTCTGTGTGGTCTGTGTGGCCGTCCCAGCTCATGTATAGGCATCGGGCAGGCACGCAATAAGACATGACAGAAATCTTCTCTTAAGGAACACTTCTGGTGAACCATCACCTTGGTAACATCACGCTTTGTTTGCTCTGTAACTGGGTTGAGATTAATTAATATAAAATTCCAAAATGTTTTTGCCATTTCTTTTCTTGCTTTCTCTCCTCTCAGTTTTTGTATGGTAGTTGTTCCTGTTCCATTTTTTCTGAACTGCTTCTCTGTTCCCTCGTGCGGGCCTGTCAGCTCTTCTCTGCTGATCCCATCTCTGTCTTCTTGGACTCTCTTAAGATGATGGTGAAAAGATGGTGAAAAGCCGGTGAAAAGCCGTAGTGAAAGAGTGTGTGTGTCACGGAGCACACTGGCACACGCACACATGACTCACACACACACACACACACACACAAAGCAAGTTAATGCTCTGAAAGAAAGGGGAATTGAGCAATAAAGAGAATTGGTGGGGCATTGTCTAAGATGAGGTCACACTCGGGGGGCCGTGGCTGAGATGTGCTCTAAACTAGGATTAAACCCCTCTCTCTCGCTCTCCCTTCCTCTCTTTCTCCTCCTCTCTTCCTCTCTACCCATGAGTCTCTCACGCTCTTTTCTCTGCCACTAACCCTGTCTCACATAGACAGAAACCATATAAAAATCGTCAGTCTCATCTCCTTAAATATCAAATCTTAATTTCTTTCGTATGAGTTAGGACAAATAAATAAATAGCCTATGTAAAAACCCATATTTACTGTACATTACCGCTGAATGGATGCCTCCTTTGACAGGAGTAATTGGATGTGCACCTGACTTGTGTGTGCTGACGTTGGCTTCCGTCCTCGGCCATTTGAAGACATATTTCACCCAATGACAGCATTCAAACAAGCGTGAAAAGCTGGCATGTCCTCCATACAAGTGCAAATCAAGTTAACACACTGTTTGTCTCTGTTTACAGATCCCCACCACACACCCTAGACACACCCACACACACACACACACACACACACACACACACAATAATGTCATCGCCTGCTGAATAACCACAGTAATAGTAAAACCATGCTTGTGTACACTCACAGACAAACACACACACGCAGACACTTGGAAGCTGTAAAAGGCCAAATGCAAATGAGGGCCGAGAGTTAAACTTTTGGGGGGGGATTTGTGTGTGCTTGTGTGTGTGAGGGGTGGAGGACGAAGGGAGGGAGGAGGGAAGACAACAGCTCAGCTCTATTAGCACAAAAAAAAGAGAGAGGGTGTGAGACACACTCACACACACACAGAGGCACACACTCTCCCCCCCCCCCCCCCCCCCCCCCCCCCCCCTCTCTATCCCACACACTCTCCCTCCTTCACTCTCTCGCTCGCCCTCTCCTCCGCTCTCTGCTCTCCTCAGCTCTGTCGGGCCAGATCCCCTGCACCTGCGGTGGTGCAGGCATTGTTGGCCCCGGCCCCTCCTCCTCCCCTCGTGCTCTCTGGAGGGCAGCTTTGTGGCTGCTCCCTTTTTCTGCTCTTTTCTTCGGGGCCGGGGCTCTTTCTGACGGGGGCCCCTAAGCGCCCCTCGCCTGCCACTGCGCAAACACAGCTGACAGAGGGCCGCTCACGTGCCGCTCCCCAGAAAAGGGCCCTGGCAGCCGCCTGCTCAGCGCCTGCTTGCCTGTGTGTGTGTGTGTGTGTGTGCGTGTGTGTGCTCCTTGTGTCTGGTTGTCAGTGTTTCTAGTCATTGTTTGTTGCTTCACTGAATGATTTTTCCTTTTTCTACTGTGGGTGGATGGGTATATGTGTGTGTGTGTGTGTGCGTTTGTGTGTTTTGTGTGTGTGTGTGTGTGTTTGCTCAGTGGAACTTGCTTATTTCAGCTGCAGAAAATAAAGTGTATCCTTTCATCAGCCCTTGCCAATCTCAGATGTGGTTTGTTTATGTGTGTGAGACTGTGCATCCACTTGTGTGTGTCTGTTTCTGTGAATGTGAGCAATGCTTGATTGTGTGTGCGTATGTGTGTGTGTGTCTATTTCTCTAAATGTGTACATTGCGTGATTGTTTGCATGATTGTGTGTGTGTTTGTGTTCTGTGAATGTGTGCACTGCATTATTGTGTGAGTGTATGTGTGTGTATTCACATGTGCGTGTGTGTGTATGCATTCTTATTTGATCCAACTCAAGCACACAGAAGAAAACTGTTTCCTTGCTGTTTTCCCATCAGGGTTTTCTGCCTCTTGATTCTGTCACCTTTCTCATATTCCCCTGCCCTTGAGCCCAACCCACATGTGCTCAGTCTCTCTCTCTCTCTCTCTCTCTCTCTCTCTGTCTCTTTTTTTCTCTCGTCCTCTTCCCTGTGTCGCTGTGATCAGAGTCACCTGCGCTGTGAGCTCATCTCAGTCCCATTTCTCATATCCGCCTCCCTTATCAGGCCCTGGCCTGGCCGCCCCTCAGCTGGAAACCCATCTCATAAAGCAGAATATGTGTGCATAGATAGACAGACACACACACACACACACACACACACACACACACACAGATGTGAGCATAGACACACATGTGTACACACACACACATAAGTGTACACACACATGCACACATAATCCATGCACAGATGCATACACACACACACAGATACTCATGAGCCATACATCAACTACTCCAAAGTCAGCCAGAAGAGAGAGAATGTAATGCAATCAGAAGACTGGTGTGTGTGTGTGTGTGTCAGAAAGAGAGAGAGAGGAGAGCAGCCCGCATCTGCTTAATATACAGTCATGTTTTATCACTCTGTGCATTTACTCAGCTGGCAATGACAGAGAAAAATTCACCCCTCTTTTTCCCTCACCTCTGTGTCTCCTTCCTCCCTCTCTCTATTTCTCTCTCTCCCTCTCTCTCCCTCTTTCTCTCTCCTCCTGTGCTACTCCCCCTGTCGGTGGTGACGGCTTGACGGCTGCAGGGCTGATGGATGAGCCGCGTATGCCAGCGGTCGCTGGTATTCTAACCATGCTGGCTTTTTACAGCCCTGGTGTGCTTTTTACAAAGGGGCCCGTGCATCTGTCTCCCCAGGTTAAAGCAAACACAAACGCCCACCCTCCCCGGCCCTCCAGCCCGGCTCCAGCAGCCCCGTCCAGGGGGCAATAAACTCGTTATCTCCCTCTTTCAGATCCTAATCTGACGGCCAGCCTGCACATTGCCAGGTGACCCAGGGTGGGGGCTCGTTCAGCGTTTAAATCCCCCAGCTTTCCCTGCCTGTCAGCACCGTCTTACCCCCGCTGCCGGCCCCCTCCCTATTTGAACCACCCACCCCCCGCCCGAGGGCTAGAACTGCCCCCCCTCCCCCTCCCCTCACTCACACACACTCACACACCCCCACCCACACACACCCCCTCCCTCCCAGCAATTAATCCACCTATTGATCACAGAGTATTAGTCCAAGAGCCTCAGAACCTGGAAAGAGCTTTCTCTCTCCCTCCGTCCTCTCTTTTTCCCTCTCTCTCTTTCTCTCTGTCTCTCTTGGGTTTATCCCCCTTTGACACTCTCCTCCTCGCTCTTTTTTTCCTCACCCTTCATTCTGTGGCACTGTTTTCGAGCCACGTCGTTCTCTCCTCATCCTCTGACCACTGTGTGTTCTGACTCCACTGCGAGCACTGGCTGGGGTTGTTGCGAGGCAGAGGTTCTTGTAAATCTTCCAGCTGCACTCCCAATTACACTGGGAGTGGATGGTGCAAAGCCTGCCAGCTAAATGCCTCCTTCATCGCGCCGTAAATCTTCCGTTACAGCGCACAGGTCTAACTAGAACCGGCTTCTAGAAATAAGGGTTGGATGGAACAGGGACATTCCAGACTTCACGATGTCAATGGGCAGTATTTACATTGGGTGCGTTTGTGTGGTTGGGAAACGTGGGTATTTTTTATATACTTTTGACAGCATTACTGCTTTGTGATAAATGCTGAAAAGTATATACCGATTTGTACAGGACTGTGTTTTCATCACTGTTAAAAGATAGACACCTTGAATCCTACTTCGTACCTTTTTGACTAGATGTTCCCTATGCCTTGGTAAAAAAAAATGTGTGTGTCATTTGGCTTAATTTCTCTTTGTGTGATCCAGCCCGTTTCACCAGTCTGGGCGGCATGTTTTGCTATTAACACATAAAAGAGCCATGCATGGACTTGTAAATACCCCCTCGGTCGGGTGGTGCCTACTCAAAGCAAACGCATAACCTTGGCTAACAGGCGCTGGTCTGTGCTGCTTTGAGCTCCGGGGTGCTTTGATGTCGGGCCGAGGTCTGTGTTGGGGTGTCGAGCCCGTCTGTGGGTGACGGCAGGAGGGGGGCGGGGGCTGGGGGGGGGGCGTGTGATGGACTGATAGCCTCCCTCTCCAGCGCTCCTGTCTGTTGCCATGTGAATGCCCCTCTTCATGGGACCTAAATGCCACATTATGGAGCTCAGAAGAGTGGGATATCCTGGGCTCTGACCCCGGCTCAAAGGTCAAGGGGAACAGAGGCAGCAGATGAAAGAGTCTGTAATTATTGAGAAACAAAAAATACCTTGTCTCCAAACAACTATTTTGGTGGGAAGAGAGGAAAGCTTGAGCAATTGAGATCAAGACATTTTTTTCTCTCTCGTCCCCCTCAGCACCCCGCCACCACACCCTCCCACCACACTGGTCAGAGGCACCTTATCGCAATTGGTGGCCTGTCATGCGCGCACGCCGGCATGCTCTGATTGGCAGAGTGGCTGGCGCTTATCTGATGGCGATTGGCCGGAGCCCGCGGGCACAGGAAGTGACAGTGCAGTTCCCACAGTCCCACCCCATGAGAAAGACGGCTGGCTGCTGGCCTTGCTGAATGGTGATGTTCTGCACGCTCTCCCACCAGAATGTCTCATTTGTGTGTGTGTGTGTGTGTGTGTGTGTGTGTGAAGTGGGTGCTGGCAGTCACAGAGCCACTGTGTCTGCACATGCATGCACGGTCACCTCTACGGGTCACGGCCCATGGGCCCGTCTGCCCCCGCGGCCCGCCCATCCTGTCTGGCCTCTCTGTGTGCCCGTCTGCTGGGCGGAAGGGGCACAGCCATGGGCGTTTGTTTGGGCACAACAGGCCAAGGGCTGCTGGGGTGGTTGGGGGGCAGGGTCTCAGCCAGGTGGCTGGGTGATGGGTGAAAAGGCTGGTGCCCTGGGGAAACATTTTCTCTGTACGTGGACCCACCCTAGGTGGTGCTCTTGAGGGGTGGCAATCAAGAACCAACACTCATGCTAAACTGAGAATTTAACGCTTTTATTCACAGGGATTGTAACCCTTGGTATTATCAGTTATTTTCCTCCTAAATACACATTTATAATAGATGGTTTCCTTCAATCCTTTAAAGGTCTCATTCCATCGTATTTTCATTAATTTTGTGGTGGTCTCTTGTTTAAAATAATGTCATGAGAGTTGGTTCGACAAAAAATATGCTGTGGTTGTCTTGTTTCAAGCTATTTTAGTTAGGTGAAAACGAGAGCAGGGATAGCTCGAGAGGATTCTTATGAATATTAATGATATGCAAATGTTTCGCCTCTGATTGGCTAACAACACTGTGACGCTCCCTCTAGTGGGTCTGTCTGCAGGAAGCCTAACGTTTCTTGAGGGCGGGTTAACTGCATAGCTAATGTTCAAATTGACATACATTTGTACGGCTTTTCCGATTTGCTCGTTTTTCCTGGCAGTTTTCTATCACAGGCGAATACAGACTACAGGGGTAGGAGAGCAGTTTGAAGTTGAGCATAGAAGTTCAGCTTGGGCTGACCTATGGTAATATAAAAACATCAAGTCTTAAACGGTTTATTTTGGAAGGAGACCTTTAAGTTGCTAATGATCATCTTAGTAGTACAGGCAATGTAGAAGACTTATGTTTTGATATTGAAAACGTGTAGGACACCATCTTAACATTAAAGAAATTATATGAGAATTTATCATTTATAATAATTATATAAGTATTGAGACATTTTTGGAATGATGAGCAGAATGGTATTGGTATTGATCAGTTCCCACGCCTACTGTCAAAATAGGGGTTACACACACCATGCTGGGGCAACCACAGTGGCCCAGTCATGCACAAGAGACAAGCCTGTCTACATGGAGAGTTATGCCTGTTGTAAAAATCATAAAATATGCACACATTTTATGGGGCAAAATATTTGGGTGAGAGCTGTAGGGATATATGTTTGCAGTGCAGTAGTGTATGGGTTTGACCTGAACTGAATGGGTGCTGTAATTTTCGATAAGAGGGTACCTGACATGAGCGATGGAGAAGGGGCATGGTTGGGCAAGGAGTGGGGCTGGGTGCTTTAGTCGGTGGGCGAATGCTTTGACACCTGTAGGCTGTCGGGGAGGGGTGAGATGTGGGATTTGTGTGGGTGGCATGGCAGAGCACGCAGGGCACGCAGCTCTCTGGCCAGGATGATTTAGGGAGGCAGCGGCACTCCCCCATTGGTAATGGATGGGCGGAGGTGCTGTGGAGGCAGGCAGGAAGGCAGCAAGAGCCCATCCCACACACACGCACACAGACACACACACACACACAACACACTCCACCCCTAAGTTCTGGCCACCCAGAGCCGGCTTTACGAGGAGGCCGAAGGGAGTTGGCCATGGGCCGTCTCACCATCTCCCGGCTCGGATTCCACAGGGGGAGATTCACGAGCGGCCTTTGCAGGAATGCGGTCAGACAGACAACAGCGTTTGCGCGGACCATCGCCTAGATAGGAGGGTGAGGGTGCCTGAGGTTTTTTTTATCAGAATGGTTCTTCCTCAGCATGGAGATGCAGGATTAAGCAATAGGATTGTATTTTCACTCCAGAGAGCTTGATCACCCACCTGTAGTGGAGCACATAAATCCACTAAGGGAAAAGAAAACAAGCAAGCTGACAAGCAGTTCAATTTGGCCCCTTTATTACTATTGAAGATTTACAGCGGCTTGCTTTTAAGTCCAATGTTGAGGCTGTAAAACTTTATTTTTTTTCGTAAATGGAAGGGAGGTGGACTCCAGTGATATACTAGCAAGTTCTGCATGAATATCAAACCAAAACAGGAAATTACTCGGGAACATCCTCAGACAGTGTCTTTCGGGAGGGATGTCACATCACAGCTGTGTGCACACAGGTTAAAGGCCCACCTATCTCGCTCTCTGTCTCTCTCCTTTCTCTCCATCTTTCTGTACATCTTTTAGCCCCTTATCACTTTCTCTCCTTCTCTCTCTCTTTCAGTCCTTCTCTCTCTAGCAGTCTTCCCCATTTTCTATGTTTCTGTCTGTCTGCTGCCCGCTGTCTGTCTCCCAGTGTTATGGATGTGTTTTATGGTGGACATCCACCCCTGGTAAGAGGAGAAGAGAGGAGAGGAGGGATGAGACCTATGAGACATGTCCGCTGCTTATTTATGACCTAGATTGCAATGGGAATGACTTGACTAGATTCTAATGGAACACACTGCACCGGGTTTAATATTAACACATTGGAGCACACTTCTGTATATGTTTGTATCACATTTGTCCTTATTCCACATTTGTACTTATGCAGGCATCCATGATTCTTCAAACCTTAAAAACTTGAAACGCATCTGTGGTTTTTCTGTACACAAGCATACATAAAAGCATACTCTCATTTGTAACAATGGAGGTTAGATAAACAACCATTTTTTTCTTGTGCATTTGCACGCACACACACACACAGACACACACAACCTCTTTAATTCTGCCATTTTGGCCGAGCGGGTCATGCTCAGTTCTTCTCTTTTGATGTCTGAATCACACAAATAATAAACCTCTCTGTGGACCGCACACACTAATATCCTTTTGTTCACATTCCTCTGCATTAATGCAGCACAGAGAAACAAGAATAACACACCACTCGGCTCCTCTGCTCATACACAGAATTATACCAGCACATCTTCATATATGATGCTTGCAGCAATGCTGCCTTTAAGCAAATCTACATATCTGTATCTATTTATTCTGTATAAAGAGACCGTACTGTTTAAACTTGTAACATGATGAAATGGTCAGCTCAACGTCTGTAGCTGAGAGGAAGAGGGTGGGGGGTTAGCACCTGCTTGATTGCACAATGCATGTGACTTGTCACTTTTCTAAAGACCAGTGCCCTTTACCTGAAAGAGCAACTGACAGTTCAACTAACTGAGTCATGTGAAATAGGAGAAGTTGACTGACAAAGTGCAACAGCTAACCGCTCACACATATGTGTGCACATATACATATTTACACATTTACACACACACACACACACACACACACATACACACTGTTAGATTCCATTGCTTGATTGAAATACATGAAATTGTTTGACACAGTGTATATGAGATTGTTGCAAGGACTGCAGGGGTGACAAGCCTGGAATCCTCTTCTCATGTATTTGGGACACCCTCATTATCAACATGTTTTGTTATGCTTAATGCATCTTAGATATTCTTTTCCAGAGTTTGCGTTTCTAGACCTACAGTACGTGCACCGTGTCAAATGAGCAAACAGCCATAACGAAAATTCTCAGTTTTTCACAATCTTCACCACTTGCATCATGTTTGTTGACAGCCTCAGCCCTAGCTGTTTACTCACACTATCCTTACTTTGATCTTGCAAAAGTACACGGCTCTTTAAAGGGACTTCATAAAGGCACGTACGCACACAGACGCATACACAAGCAAAGCACCAATGGAGTTTCTGAAAATGAAAACGAGAGAAACAGATAGTGCCCCCGGCTTAGTACGCCACACAGAGATAGCTGTGGCAGATGTGGCAGTGAACAGTGGCTTGAAAACAGGGCCTTTTTCTCCAGATGCTAATTTTCCGCGTCTTTTTTTCCCACACCCCTGAGCGGCATTCAGAGTTTGTGTGTGTTCAGTTTTACTGTATCCACACTGTGTTGGGCCCGATAGAGATTCATTGTGGACGTAATTGGTTCGGACTCTTGAGTGCCTTTATGGGCCTTGTTGTACGCATAAACAGGGTAGGCGCTGAAAGCCAGTGCTTTGAATTGCACCTTCGAGTTAACTGCTCTGCCATATGGCGGTTAGCAACTTTCTGTAGCAATTTCTGTTGGAGCTACAGCCAGATTCTCTGATGTTCAGAGATTAGGTGGCCCCTGATATTTCTTCGAATTGACATTCAGAATTTTTCACCAGTTGTGCAACTTCTTTTTTTCTGAGCAAGTAGTAGTCTTTCATTTCCAAGCATGACAGTCTTGCGGTTTCTCTGTGTGTTCAGTTGGTATATGTACTGTGCGTGTGTGTGTTTATTATGAATATGTACTGTGTGTGTGTGTGTGTTTTTTTAGTATATGTATGCAGTGTGTGTGTGTGTGTGTGTGTGCAGCTGGCACATGCAGGCCTCTCTTTCAGGCCGCATTGTAAAATAGCGGTGATCGGGCATGACAAGGCGTTGAGTCTTATCCCCGCCAAGCAAGCTTAAGGGGCTGATGCCATAGGCTGAGTAGGATAGCTGCAGAGGATAAGATGTGTGTGTGTGCGTGCGGGTGAGGTGGGGGTGGGGGTGGTTGGGAGAGATCCCCCTTTCCCCTTCATCTGAACTAAGAGATGGCGGTAATATAAATTGCAATATCTTCCCCTTTTTTGCGATCAGTTGGGATTTAGCATGTGGCTTTTGGCAGCGTGGTCTGTGGCTATGCAACTCCCCTGACAGGGTAATCGCCGTGGGGCTTAGCTTCACAGGAAGAACAATACCTCACACTTCCGGCACATCTCCAGGGTGATCTGGGCAAAGTGAGACCTTTCGGAGGAGTCCTTTACTGCCAGTGATACAGAAGCAGAATGAGGTTAGTCACCAGGTAGATTTACAAACAGTTCAGTGGTTGATCTCAGAGTTACTCTTTGTCAGTGAGTGTGTGTGTGTGTGTGTGCCTGTCATATCATAAAGGAGGTGTGTTATATTTTCACAGCACGCTCTAATATGGAGTGATGGTAAAAGATGCAGGGGGTCAGCAAGCGCTAATCTCATTCACACTGCTGCTAGCGCAATCCCTCCACATTCAGCTTAATGGGGCTAAATAACAAAAAAAAAAGCTGCATCCTTGACACATGCAAATGAACATGTCGGCAGGACGGGGAGGATGCGAGCACGCCTCTTTCTCTCTGCTGGCTTGTAGGAAAGAGATCAAAAGATGGAGATGTGTTGGCATGCGACATTAACCGGCGGGCCCCCCGCACGTCATGGCACGGCTAATTTGTGCACCAGCCCAGGGACAGCAGCTGAAGTGCAGTGGACAGGTGCCACCGCCGCTCACCGGCCTCCCGCACAAAGCAGCCATTCAGAGGTGGCTGTATGTGATGGTCGAAGGGGTTCGGAGAGGAGAAGAGAGGAGGAGAGGGTGGTTGGTGGAAGGGTTGAAATGAATGCCTGTCTTGTCTAGGCTCCTTTTCAGAGTGACTGTAAATCCATGCTCTCCACCTCTGCTGGCCTGCACCGACCCGCTCCGCTCCGACCCGCTCTACGATAACCCCCCCCATCCCTGTTTATCCCCCAGCACCTCCACCGCCAACCTCCATCTCCATATCTACCCCACCCAACCCCCCCCACTCTATTTGGGTATCTTCGGGAGTGTGTGGGGGTGGGGGGGTGGGAGGTGGTCTGGGCACGGAGAGGGTGAGAGGTGCTTCATTTCGCTGCCGGCGTCTGGTAACCCGAGCTTCTGCGCCCTCCCGTTCACAGGCCCCTGTCTCACTCCGGCTGACCCCCCCACCACTACCACCACACACACACACACACACACACACTCCACCACCACCTCACCTCCACCCCTCGCCCAGAGAGCCGGGGGCTTTTACAGGTGCCCTGATTAGATTTGCTCACCCCATTTGAATGGCTGATGCGTCGTTTCGCTCCTCCTGTTTCCCCCTGATAAGGGAGTGGATCAGGATCTTTCGCTGTGTCCCACCCCCCCTATGCCATTACCACTGACCACCCCCCTCCACACACACACACACCCCCCTCCACAAACACACATCACTACCATCACCTCCACACAGACAGAAGCACACTACTCCAATGTAATGGCTCTTAGACATAGAGTCAGGGCAAGACAACAAGTGTTTATGCTTTGACAACACTTTCCCTGATGCACTCTGAGAGGCCCAGTAGAGGTATTGATTCGTGGTGATTAATTACCGTTGCGGCGGTATTGAGTGATTGATCTGGGAGTGTTTTTCTTTTTTTCTTCTTCTTTTTTTTCTTTGCTCTGTGAGGTTGGGAAGAAAGAGAGATTTGCGTAGACCAGACGATTCCTGGAGTGAGCGAGAGTGTGGAAATGTAATGTGACACAGCCAAAGAAATATAAGCCACTGGTAGTCCTCCAGTGATTTAGCCCAATCCTTTTAAAAGCATTTTAATCGTCTGCCGTTTGCCATCCCGTGAAAAAGGCGGCTGTAATGTGTTTCTGTTGTCTTGCCGTTTTCGCTTTTTTTTCCTCTCTCTTCCTCCACTCAGTGATCGAGCACTCATCCTTTCGCCAAGCAAAAGCTTTCTGACTTTGATAGACACACCAGACACACACACACACACACACACTACTGCACACACACACTTAGAAATGCGCACACATACACACACACTTACTTATGCCCACAGACACACAAACAGTGCTGACCTCTGCTCCTGAGAAAAGCTGCTAATAAGCTCAAATTAGCGTCAAACAACTTGGAAATATCAAGTGCTTGACTGCTCTGCAATAATGACATCTGCCTCAGACAATTCAATTAGTGTCGGCAAACACCCACAAGAGGTCTTGTTTGTGTGACTGTCCGTGTGTATGTGTGTGTGAATGAGTGAGGAGAGAGAGAAGACCTCCGGGGCTTTTTTGAGTTTGTGTGTGTGTGTGTGTGTGTGCATGTGTGTGTGGGTGTGTGTGTTACCTGCCTCTTCGGCTGGAAACTGTCACTGTCTCTGAGTAATTGGATTGGGAGAGCACCAGTGGCTAATGCAGGCTGTTGCCATCAAGTCCCCCATTTAAAGCAGAAATGATCTGATTGCTGGAGTTTATTAGAAAATGGAGAGGGGTAGGTTCACATTGTAGCCTCCAGCTTTCTCTCTCCCTCGCTCCCTCTCTTTTTCTCTCCCTTCACTCACTGGTCTCCTGCGCTGAGTGGAGAGATGGAAGTTGTTTAGTCCTTACTTGGTTAGCACTGTTATCAGTTTGAGGGGAGTTTGGGAGGGGGACATGTCCTAATGTGATTTGGGAAGAGGAGGCTGACAGGAAAAGGCCCATTCACTTGCGCTCATGATGATTGAGTACATGTGGCACAGGTAGGTAGCGCCACACCCCCCTCTAATGGCAGGGCCAAAGAGGAAGCTACGCATTACTGTTCCGTGCCTTAACCCATATTAACACCCCATGTCCGCGGCCTGATCGGGACAAGGTTTCAGCCACGCAGAACCAATTGAGAGGAGGCCCGGCTGGGCTTGGGCCGAGCTGAATAAAGAAGCCGGGGCCCATCCCGTCCCGGGAGGGAAGTCATATTCAGGTCATCTCGGCTCCTCTTCAGGGGAGCACATTAGCATTTGTTTGCATGTGGGAGAGAGGGAGAAGGGAGGGGGTAGCGTTGTGCAATGCCGTCCAGCTAACATGTTTTTTGGAGAGTCGTTAGAGTCCTGTGGGGATGAGGAGACTGAGAGAGAGAAAGAGAGACAGAGAAAAAGAGTGTAGGACAAAGCTGGCCTATTGTGGTGGAGAGCAGCGGCCGAGCTACATCATCACTCTGGAAATGGAGAGAGAGAAAGAGGGAAGAAAAAAGGAATTGTTGGCTATAAATAAAATTAGAGCAGTGAGACACTCCTTGCTATTTTTGTACCAAGAGTGGCCTGTGTCATTGTTGTGGAAAAATAAGGCTATTGCTTATGTGTGTTCATGTTTGTGTAGATATTGGTGTGTGTGAGTGTGTGTGTGTAAGAATCTAATTTTGTGTACCATTGTGTGTTCATGAATGTCTGTGTGTGTGTGTCTTTGTGTGTCTATCTATATGTATGAGTATATGGGTTAGCATGCATGTCTATTTTAGAGTGTGTGTGTGTGGTTGCCGTGTTCTGCGTTTCTTCAGGCCATTCTCTCTCTCTCTCTCTCTCTCTCTCTCTCTCTCTCTCTCTCTCTCTCTCTCTCTCTCTCTCTCTCTCTCTCTCACCTTTCCCCGCCCCCCCCCCCCCCCCCCCCCAGTCTCTGACGCCCCCCCTCGATCTTATCACCCGTCTGATTTTATTTGGCAGTCGCCAGCTAATCACAGGCCAACATCTGGGCAGTTTCTGTGGCAACCGTCCCCACCAAATAGATGCATGGCCTTGAAGGGTGTGCAGAAGAATGGGAGGAGAATGACAGCTGTCTCCAAAAAAAGACTGATAAACAGTGAGATGGCAAGAGAGTGCATTGGAGAAAGGTGGACATAAATGCATTGAAAAGAAAGAAAGAAAGTGTAATGGAAAAGAGGATGGACACAGAGAGAAAGAGAAAGATGGGGAGAAATGTTGGTGTATGCTCTGGATGGGAGGCCAGAGGCCAGAGGGTGGCCATCTCATAGACAGAGTTCCCTGAAGAGGTTGGGTGTGTTTGTGTGTCTGTTTAAGTGGAACAGAATAGGTTCATATCCATATATTCTATGTTCTATACTATTCTGTTCTAAGTGTGTGTG
>JAGFZM010003850.1:0-17312 GCA_017657215.1 Limnothrissa miodon
GTGTGTGTGGATGCAATAGTGGATTTATAGGAGTCAGTATGTTTGTATGTAAAATGTGAGTGTGAAAAAGTGAGTAAGGGAGTGTGTATATGCATGTGTGTGTGTGTGAAAGAGAGAGAGTGTATGTCCTTTAGTGTATTTGAATGGCTCTGCATTTGTGTGAGTATGTGTGTGTTGTGGCGTTACCTTCCCTTACTGAATGGTACATTTAGGGATTTATAGAGGGTGGAATTGCTATTATTATTATTCATCCTCGTCGGCTGCTGAGCCCGGGGAGAAAAGAGCCATCTTCTCAGCAGCCTCTAGTCTGTTCAGTGTCTGCTTGCAGAGGGTGCAACTCGCACATCTTTCATTCCTTTTTTCTCCAGCGCCGATGGAGATGGGGAAAAGAAGAAGGGAAGAAAGCGTGCACATCGCCATCTCCTCTTTTCCCCCCTCCATATTAAAGAGGTGGAGGCCTTCTCTTTGGTTGCTTTTTTTGTGACAATGACTTTTCTCAGACTGACATTTAGAAATAGAGAGAGAAAGGTGCAAAAGAAATGTAATATTGCACAGACAAAATGCCATGTTGTGTGGATTTATTGTGTTAGTTTTTCACTTCAAGAATAAACCTCTTGTTTGGGAACAGAATAAGCGTTTTTTTAATGCACTTAGTGCATAGATTTAATGCCAACGCAAGCCTCTGTTCACTGCAGCACTGTTATGTAAAGTGAATTTGCTGGTTATATTGATTTCAGTGAAATTGTCAGTGAGATATTGATTAGATTGTATTCAAAACACCTTGTCTCATTAGGGCATTAAAATGAGGTTTATTTTCGGTGGGGAAGTGGATAAAAACAGGGTGACTCTGCTCTTGCTGAGCTACCTTCACAGGACCTTGAGTAATCGCTGTATATACTGAGTCATCAGTACAACCATCAACATGGAAAGGAAAAGGTTGTGCCTTATTTTCCCCTAAACTGAAATAGCATCGTAGGTGTAAAAGTAACAAGGGATCGAAAAACATCAAAAAGCATCTCACTCGCAGTGGTTTTTTTTTTCAAAGACTTGTAAATGTTTACTGAAATCAGATCTGATTATTCTTTTCTATCACAACCCTGCACTCGTAAAATGCGAAACACCCCATACCCACTCTAAAATAAAACACCACATTCAAAACTCAATAGCCTTTTCTTCGAAATCTAATTTTGTACGAAATGTCAAACACAGCGATTCATGTTTGGACTGGTGTTCCATCACGCACACCAGTGTGATCAATCTATAACACTCCTATCTTTGTTAGGCTTATGCCTTTTTGTAGTTACAGCCTTACAGTGGCCTTCAGAGACTAGACAACCAAAAGAATCCAATAGACTTTATAAACACAAAAATACTTTTTTTTGCTAACAAAACTTGACATACAGTTAAACACTAAACCATTTCATAATGCAATTGGTTGTACACTAAAAAGAGGCTTATTACCAGAGCAGTAATTCACATGTAAGAGATACGAACATAGAGTACTATGTGCCGCCTTTTATTTTGGCACTGCTACAACCTCACTAAATCTTATCCATTGGGGCTGATCTTTGCCAAGCATTATGTAGGGCAGCGCTGTAAAAAGATGTAATGTTTTGCAAAGCATATTTATTAGAGTAAGACTGTAGGCTTAAGGAGTTTGGGAATTTTCTGTCTGAATTGAAAAATAAAGCTTTTAGAAATCATGTATTATTAATTAATAATTAATCCATTCTAAAATCTTTTTGAATTTTTTTTTTCTTTAATTTATAATGTCCACAAATTCTGTTGATTATAACATTTGATTCCGTCATTGTTCACATCCCTTATCATCATGACTGTAATTTTATACTTCTGTTTTTTTTTTTTTTTTTTTTTTTTCAAAAATACTGATGAATGATTCAGACTTTGGGGTTGTTTGTATGCGTGTGCAGTCATGTGTTTGAATGTGCCTGTGTGCGTGCATTGGTACTAACGGCGATGACCGTACTAACGCCCGTACTAACCCCCAACCCCCTTCACCTCTGTCTCTTCATCGGATGCAATGGACAGCTAAGAAAAGTGAGTGAATGAGTCACCACCAAAGCCAGTAATGCAGAGGCATCACCTCAGCTGGTGCTGTGGATCATATTTTAAATGCCAGTGAGCAAGCGCTTGAATAACTAGCTTCGGAGACAGTTGCCTGTAACATGATTACATCATCTACTCACCGAAGTCTGGTTCAAACCCTTACACACTGACCGAGTCTGAGCGTATACACACACACACTCCTTCTCATTAGGCTCTCATGACACACACACAGACGCACTTAAGGCCAGGCGTCTGCACTAAGCTAAAACAGAAATACACATGCTCACCCCCACACACTTGCTTTCACACACATGGGCACACAATAGAGTTGTGGAGACGGAAGAGAGGAGGCGAAAAAGAGAGGGAGAGGCGAAGCCGAGGGGAGGGCGAGGGTGACAGAAAGAGATGGAAATAAGAGGAGAGAATAGGAAGGAAATTTGCTTGAAATGTAGCTATAAGCCTGCGAAGATCTTATTACATGGGCGCGTGATAAGCATCTCAGCTGGAATAATGCTTAGCACATGCTGCTCTTTTAATTAAGCATTAATATGTGCACTGTAATGGAAAACAGAGAGTGCTCTCGCCTCGCACCCAGCCATCCCCCCCAACACACACATACAGCCTCACATACACTCACACACAAACATCAGTCAGGAAGACGGACACACACAAATACAATTATACAATTCACACACACACACACACACCTTTTGTATCTGCCCCATTTCATGTGCACCTCGAGCTTCACTGCCCTGCTAACAATTTCCCTTGCCTTGAGAAGATGAGCTAAGACATGTGCAAGGGCAAAGAGAGGGGACACACACACACACACACACACTAACAGGCCTCTCTGAAGTTGGTGTCTTATTTAAGGCTTTACACATGTTTTTGTGTTTCTCTTGTCTCTTGCCACGCCTGCCACCCTGGTGATGGCCTGGGGGCTTATACTTTGAGGTGTATGAATGTGTGTTTATGTTTGGCTATCTGTGTGAGTGTGTGTGTGTGTGTGTGTTTGAAAGAGAGGGAGACAAAAAGGTCAAAAGAAATGTATAGTCTGTCATATAGCTTAGGATACAAAGTATGCTTTTAGATGTATCTATTTCTCTGTGTAGTAAAGTGTGTAATAGTCTGTAAGGCCCAATACTTTGCACAAATGCATATTTATATGTTTGGGTTTAGACATTATCTGTGTGTATGTATGTTATCTGTGAGTTTGAGTGTTTGTGTGATTGTGATTGTATGTGTGTGTGTGTGTTTTTGAGTTTCTAAGGACCTGAGATCAGTAGGGTGCTGAGTGTGGAGCGAGTGACAGTGTCGGTGGCTGCCCAGCGGGGCATCGGCCTTTGGGAGCCGACAGGCCCGAGGCAGAATCAGTGGCCTGTTTGAAGGCCGCAATGGGAAACACTTGTCCAAACAGGGGCCAGCCAGCCAGGCTGCAAGAGCAGAGGCCAGGCCAGGGACCAGTTCATCGCCTGGCTCACTGTGGCCTGCTACTCCACCTAAGTCTAAAGATGCATCTGACCGCATCGCTCTCAGCTCCATGCGGTTTGCATCTGAGGTCTTCTCCAGTGTGGTCTGTGTGGTCTGTGTGGCCGTCCCAGCTCATGTATAGGCATCGGGCAGGCACGCAATAAGACATGACAGAAATCTTCTCTTAAGGAACACTTCTGGTGAACCATCACCTTGGTAACATCACGCTTTGTTTGCTCTGTAACTGGGTTGAGATTAATTAATATAAAATTCCAAAATGTTTTTGCCATTTCTTTTCTTGCTTTCTCTCCTCTCAGTTTTTGTATGGTAGTTGTTCCTGTTCCATTTTTTCTGAACTGCTTCTCTGTTCCCTCGTGCGGGCCTGTCAGCTCTTCTCTGCTGATCCCATCTCTGTCTTCTTGGACTCTCTTAAGATGATGGTGAAAAGATGGTGAAAAGCCGTAGTGAAAGAGTGTGTGTGTCACGGAGCACACTGGCACACGCACACATGACTCACACACACACACACACACACACAAAGCAAGTTAATGCTCTGAAAGAAAGGGGAATTGAGCAATAAAGAGAATTGGTGGGGCATTGTCTAAGATGAGGTCACACTCGGGGGGCCGTGGCTGAGATGTGCTCTAAACTAGGATTAAACCCCTCTCTCTCGCTCTCCCTTCCTCTCTTTCTCCTCCTCTCTTCCTCTCTACCCATGAGTCTCTCACGCTCTTTTCTCTGCCACTAACCCTGTCTCACATAGACAGAAACCATATAAAAATCGTCAGTCTCATCTCCTTAAATATCAAATCTTAATTTCTTTCGTATGAGTTAGGACAAATAAATAAATAGCCTATGTAAAAACCCATATTTACTGTACATTACCGCTGAATGGATGCCTCCTTTGACAGGAGTAATTGGATGTGCACCTGACTTGTGTGTGCTGACGTTGGCTTCCGTCCTCGGCCATTTGAAGACATATTTCACCCAATGACAGCATTCAAACAAGCGTGAAAAGCTGGCATGTCCTCCATACAAGTGCAAATCAAGTTAACACACTGTTTGTCTCTGTTTACAGATCCCCACCACACACCCTAGACACACCCACACACACACACACACACACACACACACACAATAATGTCATCGCCTGCTGAATAACCACAGTAATAGTAAAACCATGCTTGTGTACACTCACAGACAAACACACACACGCAGACACTTGGAAGCTGTAAAAGGCCAAATGCAAATGAGGGCCGAGAGTTAAACTTTTGGGGGGGATTTGTGTGTGCTTGTGTGTGTGAGGGGTGGAGGACGAAGGGAGGGAGGAGGGAAGACAACAGCTCAGCTCTATTAGCACAAAAAAAGAGAGAGGGTGTGAGACACACTCACACACACACAGAGGCACACACTCTCCCCCCCCCCCCCCCCCCCCCCCCCCCCCCTCTCTATCCCACACACTCTCCCTCCTTCACTCTCTCGCTCGCCCTCTCCTCCGCTCTCTGCTCTCCTCAGCTCTGTCGGGCCAGATCCCCTGCACCTGCGGTGGTGCAGGCATTGTTGGCCCCGGCCCCTCCTCCTCCCCTCGTGCTCTCTGGAGGGCAGCTTTGTGGCTGCTCCCTTTTTCTGCTCTTTTCTTCGGGGCCGGGGCTCTTTCTGACGGGGGCCCCTAAGCGCCCCTCGCCTGCCACTGCGCAAACACAGCTGACAGAGGGCCGCTCACGTGCCGCTCCCCAGAAAAGGGCCCTGGCAGCCGCCTGCTCAGCGCCTGCTTGCCTGTGTGTGTGTGTGTGTGTGTGCGTGTGTGTGCTCCTTGTGTCTGGTTGTCAGTGTTTCTAGTCATTGTTTGTTGCTTCACTGAATGATTTTTCCTTTTTCTACTGTGGGTGGATGGGTATATGTGTGTGTGTGTGTGTGCGTTTGTGTGTTTTGTGTGTGTGTGTGTGTGTTTGCTCAGTGGAACTTGCTTATTTCAGCTGCAGAAAATAAAGTGTATCCTTTCATCAGCCCTTGCCAATCTCAGATGTGGTTTGTTTATGTGTGTGAGACTGTGCATCCACTTGTGTGTGTCTGTTTCTGTGAATGTGAGCAATGCTTGATTGTGTGTGCGTATGTGTGTGTGTGTCTATTTCTCTAAATGTGTGCATTGCGTGATTGTTTGCATGATTGTGTGTGTGTTTGTGTTCTGTGAATGTGTGCACTGCATTATTGTGTGAGTGTATGTGTGTGTATTCACATGTGCGTGTGTGTGTATGCATTCTTATTTGATCCAACTCAAGCACACAGAAGAAAACTGTTTCCTTGCTGTTTTCCCATCAGGGTTTTCTGCCTCTTGATTCTGTCACCTTTCTCATATTCCCCTGCCCTTGAGCCCAACCCACATGTGCTCAGTCTCTCTCTCTCTCTCTCTCTCTCTCTCTCTGTCTCTTTTTTTCTCTCGTCCTCTTCCCTGTGTCGCTGTGATCAGAGTCACCTGCGCTGTGAGCTCATCTCAGTCCCATTTCTCATATCCGCCTCCCTTATCAGGCCCTGGCCTGGCCGCCCCTCAGCTGGAAACCCATCTCATAAAGCAGAATATGTGTGCATAGATAGACAGACACACACACACACACACACACACACACACACACACAGATGTGAGCATAGACACACATGTGTACACACACACACATAAGTGTACACACACATGCACACATAATCCATGCACAGATGCATACACACACACACACAGATACTCATGAGCCATACATCAACTACTCCAAAGTCAGCCAGAAGAGAGAGAATGTAATGCAATCAGAAGACTGGTGTGTGTGTGTGTGTGTCAGAAAGAGAGAGAGAGGAGAGCAGCCCGCATCTGCTTAATATACAGTCATGTTTTATCACTCTGTGCATTTACTCAGCTGGCAATGACAGAGAAAAATTCACCCCTCTTTTTCCCTCACCTCTGTGTCTCCTTCCTCCCTCTCTCTATTTCTCTCTCTCCCTCTCTCTCCCTCTTTCTCTCTCCTCCTGTGCTACTCCCCCTGTCGGTGGTGACGGCTTGACGGCTGCAGGGCTGATGGATGAGCCGCGTATGCCAGCGGTCGCTGGTATTCTAACCATGCTGGCTTTTTACAGCCCTGGTGTGCTTTTTACAAAGGGGCCCGTGCATCTGTCTCCCCAGGTTAAAGCAAACACAAACGCCCACCCTCCCCGGCCCTCCAGCCCGGCTCCAGCAGCCCCGTCCAGGGGGCAATAAACTCGTTATCTCCCTCTTTCAGATCCTAATCTGACGGCCGGCCTGCACATTGCCAGGTGACCCAGGGTGGGGGCTCGTTCAGCGTTTAAATCCCCCAGCTTTCCCTGCCTGTCAGCACCGTCTTACCCCCGCTGCCGGCCCCCTCCCTATTTGAACCACCCACCCCCCGCCCGAGGGCTAGAACTGCCCCCCTCCCCCTCCCCTCACTCACACACACTCACACACCCCCACCCACACACACCCCCTCCCTCCCAGCAATTAATCCACCTATTGATCACAGAGTATTAGTCCAAGAGCCTCAGAACCTGGAAAGAGCTTTCTCTCTCCCTCCGTCCTCTCTTTTTCCCTCTCTCTCTTTCTCTCTGTCTCTCTTGGGTTTATCCCCCTTTGACACTCTCCTCCTCGCTCTTTTTTTCCTCACCCTTCATTCTGTGGCACTGTTTTCGAGCCACGTCGTTCTCTCCTCATCCTCTGACCACTGTGTGTTCTGACTCCACTGCGAGCACTGGCTGGGGTTGTTGCGAGGCAGAGGTTCTTGTAAATCTTCCAGCTGCACTCCCAATTACACTGGGAGTGGATGGTGCAAAGCCTGCCAGCTAAATGCCTCCTTCATCGCGCCGTAAATCTTCCGTTACAGCGCACAGGTCTAACTAGAACCGGCTTCTAGAAATAAGGGTTGGATGGAACAGGGACATTCCAGACTTCACGATGTCAATGGGCAGTATTTACATTGGGTGCGTTTGTGTGGTTGGGAAACGTGGGTATTTTTTATATACTTTTGACAGCATTACTGCTTTGTGATAAATGCTGAAAAGTATATACCGATTTGTACAGGACTGTGTTTTCATCACTGTTAAAAGATAGACACCTTGAATCCTACTTCGTACCTTTTTGACTAGATGTTCCCTATGCCTTGGTAAAAAAAAATGTGTGTGTCATTTGGCTTAATTTCTCTTTGTGTGATCCAGCCCGTTTCACCAGTCTGGGCGGCATGTTTTGCTATTAACACATAAAAGAGCCATGCATGGACTTGTAAATACCCCCTCGGTCGGGTGGTGCCTACTCAAAGCAAACGCATAACCTTGGCTAACAGGCGCTGGTCTGTGCTGCTTTGAGCTCCGGGGTGCTTTGATGTCGGGCCGAGGTCTGTGTTGGGGTGTCGAGCCCGTCTGTGGGTGACGGCAGGAGGGGGGCGGGGGCTGGGGGGGGGGCGTGTGATGGACTGATAGCCTCCCTCTCCAGCGCTCCTGTCTGTTGCCATGTGAATGCCCCTCTTCATGGGACCTAAATGCCACATTATGGAGCTCAGAAGAGTGGGATATCCTGGGCTCTGACCCCGGCTCAAAGGTCAAGGGGAACAGAGGCAGCAGATGAAAGAGTCTGTAATTATTGAGAAACAAAAAATACCTTGTCTCCAAACAACTATTTTGGTGGGAAGAGAGGAAAGCTTGAGCAATTGAGATCAAGACATTTTTTTCTCTCTCGTCCCCCTCAGCACCCCGCCACCACACCCTCCCACCACACTGGTCAGAGGCACCTTATCGCAATTGGTGGCCTGTCATGCGCGCACGCCGGCATGCTCTGATTGGCAGAGTGGCTGGCGCTTATCTGATGGCGATTGGCCGGAGCCCGCGGGCACAGGAAGTGACAGTGCAGTTCCCACAGTCCCACCCCATGAGAAAGACGGCTGGCTGCTGGCCTTGCTGAATGGTGATGTTCTGCACGCTCTCCCACCAGAATGTCTCATTTGTGTGTGTGTGTGTGTGTGTGTGTGTGTGTGTGTGTGTGTGAAGTGGGTGCTGGCAGTCACAGAGCCACTGTGTCTGCACATGCATGCACGGTCACCTCTACGGGTCACGGCCCATGGGCCCGTCTGCCCCCGCGGCCCGCCCATCCTGTCTGGCCTCTCTGTGTGCCCGTCTGCTGGGCGGAAGGGGCACAGCCATGGGCGTTTGTTTGGGCACAACAGGCCAAGGGCTGCTGGGGTGGTTGGGGGGCAGGGTCTCAGCCAGGTGGCTGGGTGATGGGTGAAAAGGCTGGTGCCCTGGGGAAACATTTTCTCTGTACGTGGACCCACCCTAGGTGGTGCTCTTGAGGGGTGGCAATCAAGAACCAACACTCATGCTAAACTGAGAATTTAACGCTTTTATTCACAGGGATTGTAACCCTTGGTATTATCAGTTATTTTCCTCCTAAATACACATTTATAATAGATGGTTTCCTTCAATCCTTTAAAGGTCTCATTCCATCGTATTTTCATTAATTTTGTGGTGGTCTCTTGTTTAAAATAATGTCATGAGAGTTGGTTCGACAAAAAATATGCTGTGGTTGTCTTGTTTCAAGCTATTTTAGTTAGGTGAAAACGAGAGCAGGGATAGCTCGAGAGGATTCTTATGAATATTAATGATATGCAAATGTTTCGCCTCTGATTGGCTAACAACACTGTGACGCTCCCTCTAGTGGGTCTGTCTGCAGGAAGCCTAACGTTTCTTGAGGGCGGGTTAACTGCATAGCTAATGTTCAAATTGACATACATTTGTACGGCTTTTCCGATTTGCTCGTTTTTCCTGGCAGTTTTCTATCACAGGCGAATACAGACTACAGGGGTAGGAGAGCAGTTTGAAGTTGAGCATAGAAGTTCAGCTTGGGCTGACCTATGGTAATATAAAAACATCAAGTCTTAAACGGTTTATTTTGGAAGGAGACCTTTAAGTTGCTAATGATCATCTTAGTAGTACAGGCAATGTAGAAGACTTATGTTTTGATATTGAAAACGTGTAGGACACCATCTTAACATTAAAGAAATTATATGAGAATTTATCATTTATAATAATTATATAAGTATTGAGACATTTTTGGAATGATGAGCAGAATGGTATTGGTATTGATCAGTTCCCACGCCTACTGTCAAAATAGGGGTTACACACACCATGCTGGGGCAACCACAGTGGCCCAGTCATGCACAAGAGACAAGCCTGTCTACATGGAGAGTTATGCCTGTTGTAAAAATCATAAAATATGCACACATTTTATGGGGCAAAATATTTGGGTGAGAGCTGTAGGGATATATGTTTGCAGTGCAGTAGTGTATGGGTTTGACCTGAACTGAATGGGTGCTGTAATTTTCGATAAGAGGGTACCTGACATGAGCGATGGAGAAGGGGCATGGTTGGGCAAGGAGTGGGGCTGGGTGCTTTAGTCGGTGGGCGAATGCTTTGACACCTGTAGGCTGTCGGGGAGGGGTGAGATGTGGGATTTGTGTGGGTGGCATGGCAGAGCACGCAGGGCACGCAGCTCTCTGGCCAGGATGATTTAGGGAGGCAGCGGCACTCCCCCATTGGTAATGGATGGGCGGAGGTGCTGTGGAGGCAGGCAGGAAGGCAGCAAGAGCCCATCCCACACACACGCACACAGACACACACACACACACAACACACTCCACCCCTAAGTTCTGGCCACCCAGAGCCGGCTTTACGAGGAGGCCGAAGGGAGTTGGCCATGGGCCGTCTCACCATCTCCCGGCTCGGATTCCACAGGGGGAGATTCACGAGCGGCCTTTGCAGGAATGCGGTCAGACAGACAACAGCGTTTGCGCGGACCATCGCCTAGATAGGAGGGTGAGGGTGCCTGAGGTTTTTTTTATCAGAATGGTTCTTCCTCAGCATGGAGATGCAGGATTAAGCAATAGGATTGTATTTTCACTCCAGAGAGCTTGATCACCCACCTGTAGTGGAGCACATAAATCCACTAAGGGAAAAGAAAACAAGCAAGCTGACAAGCAGTTCAATTTGGCCCCTTTATTACTATTGAAGATTTACAGCGGCTTGCTTTTAAGTCCAATGTTGAGGCTGTAAAACTTTATTTTTTTTCGTAAATGGAAGGGAGGTGGACTCCAGTGATATACTAGCAAGTTCTGCATGAATATCAAACCAAAACAGGAAATTACTCGGGAACATCCTCAGACAGTGTCTTTCGGGAGGGATGTCACATCACAGCTGTGTGCACACAGGTTAAAGGCCCACCTATCTCGCTCTCTGTCTCTCTCCTTTCTCTCCATCTTTCTGTACATCTTTTAGCCCCTTATCACTTTCTCTCCTTCTCTCTCTCTTTCAGTCCTTCTCTCTCTAGCAGTCTTCCCCATTTTCTATGTTTCTGTCTGTCTGCTGCCCGCTGTCTGTCTCCCAGTGTTATGGATGTGTTTTATGGTGGACATCCACCCCTGGTAAGAGGAGAAGAGAGGAGAGGAGGGATGAGACCTATGAGACATGTCCGCTGCTTATTTATGACCTAGATTGCAATGGGAATGACTTGACTAGATTCTAATGGAACACACTGCACCGGGTTTAATATTAACACATTGGAGCACACTTCTGTATATGTTTGTATCACATTTGTCCTTATTCCACATTTGTACTTATGCAGGCATCCATGATTCTTCAAACCTTAAAAACTTGAAACGCATCTGTGGTTTTTCTGTACACAAGCATACATAAAAGCATACTCTCATTTGTAACAATGGAGGTTAGATAAACAACCATTTTTTTCTTGTGCATTTGCACGCACACACACACACAGACACACACAACCTCTTTAATTCTGCCATTTTGGCCGAGCGGGTCATGCTCAGTTCTTCTCTTTTGATGTCTGAATCACACAAATAATAAACCTCTCTGTGGACCGCACACACTAATATCCTTTTGTTCACATTCCTCTGCATTAATGCAGCACAGAGAAACAAGAATAACACACCACTCGGCTCCTCTGCTCATACACAGAATTATACCAGCACATCTTCATATATGATGCTTGCAGCAATGCTGCCTTTAAGCAAATCTACATATCTGTATCTATTTATTCTGTATAAAGAGACCGTACTGTTTAAACTTGTAACATGATGAAATGGTCAGCTCAACGTCTGTAGCTGAGAGGAAGAGGGTGGGGGGTTAGCACCTGCTTGATTGCACAATGCATGTGACTTGTCACTTTTCTAAAGACCAGTGCCCTTTACCTGAAAGAGCAACTGACAGTTCAACTAACTGAGTCATGTGAAATAGGAGAAGTTGACTGACAAAGTGCAACAGCTAACCGCTCACACATATGTGTGCACATATACATATTTACACATTTACACACACACACACACACACACACACATACACACTGTTAGATTCCATTGCTTGATTGAAATACATGAAATTGTTTGACACAGTGTATATGAGATTGTTGCAAGGACTGCAGGGGTGACAAGCCTGGAATCCTCTTCTCATGTATTTGGGACACCCTCATTATCAACATGTTTTGTTATGCTTAATGCATCTTAGATATTCTTTTCCAGAGTTTGCGTTTCTAGACCTACAGTACGTGCACCGTGTCAAATGAGCAAACAGCCATAACGAAAATTCTCAGTTTTTCACAATCTTCACCACTTGCATCATGTTTGTTGACAGCCTCAGCCCTAGCTGTTTACTCACACTATCCTTACTTTGATCTTGCAAAAGTACACGGCTCTTTAAAGGGACTTCATAAAGGCACGTACGCACACAGACGCATACACAAGCAAAGCACCAATGGAGTTTCTGAAAATGAAAACGAGAGAAACAGATAGTGCCCCCGGCTTAGTACGCCACACAGAGATAGCTGTGGCAGATGTGGCAGTGAACAGTGGCTTGAAAACAGGGCCTTTTTCTCCAGATGCTAATTTTCCGCGTCTTTTTTTCCCACACCCCTGAGCGGCATTCAGAGTTTGTGTGTGTTCAGTTTTACTGTATCCACACTGTGTTGGGCCCGATAGAGATTCATTGTGGACGTAATTGGTTCGGACTCTTGAGTGCCTTTATGGGCCTTGTTGTACGCATAAACAGGGTAGGCGCTGAAAGCCAGTGCTTTGAATTGCACCTTCGAGTTAACTGCTCTGCCATATGGCGGTTAGCAACTTTCTGTAGCAATTTCTGTTGGAGCTACAGCCAGATTCTCTGATGTTCAGAGATTAGGTGGCCCCTGATATTTCTTCGAATTGACATTCAGAATTTTTCACCAGTTGTGCAACTTCTTTTTTTCTGAGCAAGTAGTAGTCTTTCATTTCCAAGCATGACAGTCTTGCGGTTTCTCTGTGTGTTCAGTTGGTATATGTACTGTGCGTGTGTGTGTTTATTATGAATATGTACTGTGTGTGTGTGTGTGTTTTTTTAGTATATGTATGCAGTGTGTGTGTGTGTGTGTGTGTGCAGCTGGCACATGCAGGCCTCTCTTTCAGGCCGCATTGTAAAATAGCGGTGATCGGGCATGACAAGGCGTTGAGTCTTATCCCCGCCAAGCAAGCTTAAGGGGCTGATGCCATAGGCTGAGTAGGATAGCTGCAGAGGATAAGATGTGTGTGTGTGCGTGCGGGTGAGGTGGGGGTGGGGGTGGTTGGGAGAGATCCCCCTTTCCCCTTCATCTGAACTAAGAGATGGCGGTAATATAAATTGCAATATCTTCCCCTTTTTTGCGATCAGTTGGGATTTAGCATGTGGCTTTTGGCAGCGTGGTCTGTGGCTATGCAACTCCCCTGACAGGGTAATCGCCGTGGGGCTTAGCTTCACAGGAAGAACAATACCTCACACTTCCGGCACATCTCCAGGGTGATCTGGGCAAAGTGAGACCTTTCGGAGGAGTCCTTTACTGCCAGTGATACAGAAGCAGAATGAGGTTAGTCACCAGGTAGATTTACAAACAGTTCAGTGGTTGATCTCAGAGTTACTCTTTGTCAGTGAGTGTGTGTGTGTGTGTGTGCCTGTCATATCATAAAGGAGGTGTGTTATATTTTCACAGCACGCTCTAATATGGAGTGATGGTAAAAGATGCAGGGGGTCAGCAAGCGCTAATCTCATTCACACTGCTGCTAGCGCAATCCCTCCACATTCAGCTTAATGGGGCTAAATAACAAAAAAAAAAGCTGCATCCTTGACACATGCAAATGAACATGTCGGCAGGACGGGGAGGATGCGAGCACGCCTCTTTCTCTCTGCTGGCTTGTAGGAAAGAGATCAAAAGATGGAGATGTGTTGGCATGCGACATTAACCGGCGGGCCCCCCGCACGTCATGGCACGGCTAATTTGTGCACCAGCCCAGGGACAGCAGCTGAAGTGCAGTGGACAGGTGCCACCGCCGCTCACCGGCCTCCCGCACAAAGCAGCCATTCAGAGGTGGCTGTATGTGATGGTCGAAGGGGTTCGGAGAGGAGAAGAGAGGAGGAGAGGGTGGTTGGTGGAAGGGTTGAAATGAATGCCTGTCTTGTCTAGGCTCCTTTTCAGAGTGACTGTAAATCCATGCTCTCCACCTCTGCTGGCCTGCACCGACCCGCTCCGCTCCGACCCGCTCTACGATAACCCCCCCATCCCTGTTTATCCCCCAGCACCTCCACCGCCAACCTCCATCTCCATATCTACCCCACCCAACCCCCCCACTCTATTTGGGTATCTTCGGGAGTGTGTGGGGGTGGGGGGTGGGAGGTGGTCTGGGCACGGAGAGGGTGAGAGGTGCTTCATTTCGCTGCCGGCGTCTGGTAACCCGAGCTTCTGCGCCCTCCCGTTCACAGGCCCCTGTCTCACTCCGGCTGACCCCCCCACCACTACCACCACACACACACACACACACACACTCCACCACCACCTCACCTCCACCCCTCGCCCAGAGAGCCGGGGGCTTTTACAGGTGCCCTGATTAGATTTGCTCACCCCATTTGAATGGCTGATGCGTCGTTTCGCTCCTCCTGTTTCCCCCTGATAAGGGAGTGGATCAGGATCTTTCGCTGTGTCCCACCCCCCTATGCCATTACCACTGACCACCCCCCTCCACACACACACACACCCCCCTCCACAAACACACATCACTACCATCACCTCCACACAGACAGAAGCACACTACTCCAATGTAATGGCTCTTAGACATAGAGTCAGGGCAAGACAACAAGTGTTTATGCTTTGACAACACTTTCCCTGATGCACTCTGAGAGGCCCAGTAGAGGTATTGATTCGTGGTGATTAATTACCGTTGCGGCGGTATTGAGTGATTGATCTGGGAGTGTTTTTCTTTTTTTCTTCTTCTTTTTTTTCTTTGCTCTGTGAGGTTGGGAAGAAAGAGAGATTTGCGTAGACCAGACGATTCCTGGAGTGAGCGAGAGTGTGGAAATGTAATGTGACACAGCCAAAGAAATATAAGCCACTGGTAGTCCTCCAGTGATTTAGCCCAATCCTTTTAAAAGCATTTTAATCGTCTGCCGTTTGCCATCCCGTGAAAAAGGCGGCTGTAATGTGTTTCTGTTGTCTTGCCGTTTTCGCTTTTTTTTCCTCTCTCTTCCTCCACTCAGTGATCGAGCACTCATCCTTTCGCCAAGCAAAAGCTTTCTGACTTTGATAGACACACCAGACACACACACACACACACACACTACTGCACACACACACTTAGAAATGCGCACACATACACACACACTTACTTATGCCCACAGACACACAAACAGTGCTGACCTCTGCTCCTGAGAAAAGCTGCTAATAAGCTCAAATTAGCGTCAAACAACTTGGAAATATCAAGTGCTTGACTGCTCTGCAATAATGACATCTGCCTCAGACAATTCAATTAGTGTCGGCAAACACCCACAAGAGGTCTTGTTTGTGTGACTGTCCGTGTGTATGTGTGTGTGAATGAGTGAGGAGAGAGAGAAGACCTCCGGGGCTTTTTTGAGTTTGTGTGTGTGTGTGTGTGTGTGCATGTGTGTGTGGGTGTGTGTGTTACCTGCCTCTTCGGCTGGAAACTGTCACTGTCTCTGAGTAATTGGATTGGGAGAGCACCAGTGGCTAATGCAGGCTGTTGCCATCAAGTCCCCCATTTAAAGCAGAAATGATCTGATTGCTGGAGTTTATTAGAAAATGGAGAGGGGTAGGTTCACATTGTAGCCTCCAGCTTTCTCTCTCCCTCGCTCCCTCTCTTTTTCTCTCCCTTCACTCACTGGTCTCCTGCGCTGAGTGGAGAGATGGAAGTTGTTTAGTCCTTACTTGGTTAGCACTGTTATCAGTTTGAGGGGAGTTTGGGAGGGGGACATGTCCTAATGTGATTTGGGAAGAGGAGGCTGACAGGAAAAGGCCCATTCACTTGCGCTCATGATGATTGAGTACATGTGGCACAGGTAGGTAGCGCCACACCCCCCTCTAATGGCAGGGCCAAAGAGGAAGCTACGCATTACTGTTCCGTGCCTTAACCTATATTAACACCCCATGTCCGCGGCCTGATCGGGACAAGGTTTCAGCCACGCAGAACCAATTGAGAGGAGGCCCGGCTGGGCTTGGGCCGAGCTGAATAAAGAAGCCGGGGCCCATCCCGTCCCGGGAGGGAAGTCATATTCAGGTCATCTCGGCTCCTCTTCAGGGGAGCACATTAGCATTTGTTTGCATGTGGGAGAGAGGGAGAAGGGAGGGGGTAGCGTTGTGCAATGCCGTCCAGCTAACATGTTTTTTGGAGAGTCGTTAGAGTCCTGTGGGGATGAGGAGACTGAGAGAGAGAAAGAGAGACAGAGAAAAAGAGTGTAGGACAAAGCTGGCCTATTGTGGTGGAGAGCAGCGGCCGAGCTACATCATCACTCTGGAAATGGAGAGAGAGAAAGAGGGAAGAAAAAAGGAATTGTTGGCTATAAATAAAATTAGAGCAGTGAGACACTCCTTGCTATTTTTGTACCAAGAGTGGCCTGTGTCATTGTTGTGGAAAAATAAGGCTATTGCTTATGTGTGTTCATGTTTGTGTAGATATTGGTGTGTGTGAGTGTGTGTGTGTAAGAATCTAATTTTGTGTACCATTGTGTGTTCATGAATGTCTGTGTGTGTGTGTCTTTGTGTGTCTATCTATATGTATGAGTATATGGGTTAGCATGCATGTCTATTTTAGAGTGTGTGTGTGTGGTTGCCGTGTTCTGCGTTTCTTCAGGCCATTCTCTCTCTCTCTCTCTCTCTCTCTCTCTCTCTCTCTCTCTCTCTCTCTCTCTCTCTCTCTCTCTCTCTCTCTCACCTTTCCCCGCCCCCCCCCCCCCCCCCCCCCAGTCTCTGACGCCCCCCCTCGATCTTATCACCCGTCTGATTTTATTTGGCAGTCGCCAGCTAATCACAGGCCAACATCTGGGCAGTTTCTGTGGCAACCGTCCCCACCAAATAGATGCATGGCCTTGAAGGGTGTGCAGAAGAATGGGAGGAGAATGACAGCTGTCTCCAAAAAAAGACTGATAAACAGTGAGATGGCAAGAGAGTGCATTGGAGAAAGGTGGACATAAATGCATTGAAAAGAAAGAAAGAAAGTGCAATGGAAAAGAGGATGGACACAGAGAGAAAGAGAAAGATGGGGAGAAATGTTGGTGTATGCTCTGGATGGGAGGCCAGAGGCCAGAGGGTGGCCATCTCATAGACAGAGATCCCTGAAGAGGTTGGGTGTGTTTGTGTGTCTGTTTAAGTGGAACAGAATAGGTTCATATCCATATATTCTATGTTCTATACTATTCTGTTCTAAGTGTGTGTG
>JAGFZM010003851.1:0-38776 GCA_017657215.1 Limnothrissa miodon
ACACACACACACACACACACACACACACACACTCACAAACATACTGTACTCACATGGTTTTGCACTCATTAAGAGAGTAGAGTCTCTTAATGACAAATTGTTAAGCAACACACAAACACACACTCTTTTACTCTGTATAACATACAGTAATTGGACTTCTTAACTAGAGCATTATTGGTGTAACACTTCAAAATCAAAAACCAATACCTCAAATGAATCCTCAACATACACACACACACACACACATACACACACACAGACTAAATGCTTCTTTTAAGAGATACTCAGTGTATAATCTGCTCAGTGGTGACAGAAGGCACACACACAAACACATCCCTGCCCCCAACCCCGTCTGGTCAAAGCTTGACACAGAATAACCTGGCAATGCTGCCTCATCTGAACAAATCTCTCTGTCTCTCACCATGTGAGTGTGTGTGTCTACGTGTTTCAGGGGTACAAAAAACATGTTAGCCCAGATTTTGTATGTGTGCTAATGCAGGACCACTTGTTTGCAGTGGTTTTACTGGAGTGTTACTCCTTTAGATAACAAAGGAGCCACTGGTGAAACATCAACCACAGCACAGCATAGCAACCATCCCTATTAGCATGTCTGGCACACACCTACCCACGCACGCACTCACACACACACACACACACACACACACACACACACACACACACATACAGCTGGGGATATTGGTGTTGAACACACTTCAGCTTGCAGCTGCTGTGTCAAGCATGGTGCCCCCACCCCACCCCACCCCATTACCGCCAACCCCTTTTGTTAAGAGTCACCGAGCATCGCCGTGCTGATGTCAGCCCTGAAGCTAGCGGCCAGACCGTCTAGTGTCTCCGTAACCATGCTCTGATCTGACTCTAGGTCAGTCTCCCACCACCCCCCGATCCCCCTGCCTCCCTCCGGGAGCTGCTGTCTGAGAGCAGAGCAACTGATCTGAGTAAAGCTACCAGCTGTATGGACTGTGAAGGTGTGAACATCGCTAGAGAGGAAACAACACTGACCTGACGCGCCTCGTCCTCTTCACCATCCCACCCAGATTGAGCACAAGCATGACTGTGCGTGTGTGGTGTGTGTGTGTGTTGTGAGAGAGGTTCGCAAGGGTATCCAGAGATCGCTTGCAATTCCTCGTTCGCCAGCTTCAAATCCTCTGTCTCTTTCTAACTCTCTCTTGCTCTCTGTGTGTGTGTGACACACAAACACACATACACACACATGCACACACACACTCAGACTCACAGCCTCTCCCACTCTGTCTCTCTGTGTCTTTCAAAGCTTCTCTCACACTGAGCAGTTCACTCCCTGCCTTCACTGCATCCTCTCTCTCTCTCTCTCTCTCTCCCTCCTGCTCATCCACTCATTCTCCCCGCCCCTTTTTAACTAGCTCTCCCCCAATGACTCCCCCTCTTTCTAACCCCTCCTTTTCATCCTCCCTCTCTCCCCCCATCCCTCTTATTCAGCAGCACCAGCAGCAGCAGCAGTGTGTGTGTGTGTGTGTGTGTGTGTGTGTGTGTGTGTGTACATGGATAATGACATTCCTGAGGAACGGCAGCATATGGCCCGGGAACAGCACTCACACAAGCCTTGTCTCTATGTGCTTGTGCTTGTGCGTGTGCGTGTGTGTGAGTGTGAGTGTGTGTGAGTGTGAGCGTGTGTGTTGCATGGACAATCGACCCTATTGTGGAGAGTGAAGGGGAGGGTTGAGTTGAGGCGAGGCGAGGCAAAGGGGGGCGGGCAGATAGGAAGAGGGGCAGTAGGGTGCTCTGGAAGTTCCTGAGTCTCATCCATCCACCACCAACCAGCCCCTCGGATCCCACTACAGCACTACAGGAGGGATGAACAAGAGGAGAGAGAAGGAGCGAGAGAGAAAGAGAGAGAGGGAAGGATAAAAGGAAAGATAGAAGGAGGAAAGGGATGCACATAGGAAACAGAGAAGTCTTAGGAGGGCTTGTAAAAAAAGGTGGAGAGAGAGAGAGAGAGAGTGAGAGAGAGAAAAGAAAAAGGGATTTCGTTATTATTTTCGGGAAAATTACCGGTCCCAAGAAGTGGACTGAAGAAAAGAGTGAAAGGTAAAGGAATGAGAGGAGGAGAGAAGGAGAGTGTAGGAAAGAGAAAAACATGACAGAGAAAAATAAGAAGGAAGCATGACACACATGGGAAAAGAGGAAATGAGAGGACGCACAGGGCAGATAAAGTGAGTGAGACAAGAAAGAGAGATAGAAAGAGGGGAGGGAGAGAGAGAGAGAGAGAGAGAGAGAGAGAGAGAGAGAGAGAGTAGAAAAAAGAGCCATCAAATTCTTAAAAAACACTTCAAATCTAGTGACCCCAATTCTTATCGTTTTAAAGCCCTGGAAAGCCAAGAGATGTGTACCAAAATAAGGCCTCTCATTCAGATGGTCTTGAGGCTCACAGAAAAAAATAGCAATTCTCAAGACCTAGCCACCCTTGCAAAAAACATCCAACCCACTAAACTAATAAATACAGAAAAACACAATTACCTATGGTATTGGAATGCAACAACAACAACAACAACAACAACAACAACAACAAAAAATGATATTAGGCTCTAAATAGAAACTACACTGTGGCACCCTACCTGTCCACAGTAACAAACACCAAACAGCAAAAAACCTTGAGCAGATACAGATTAAGTAGCCATACGCCTATAGAAAAGGGCAGACACAGGCAAACCTGGCTGCCCAGAGAAGACAGACTTTGCACCCACTGCAACCAAACACATAAACACATAAACACACACACACACACACACACACACACACACTCATACACAGACACAATGTATGTATACTATTTACATACATAATACATATTTTTATTAGTTCTTTTATGCTATGTACTATGTTATATGTACTGATAACCTGTACAACTAAATGCTTTGGCAATACGAAGTGTATTTTGTCATGCCAATAAAGCTCTATTGAATTGAGAGAGAGAGGGAGAGAGACAGAGACTTGTAGGAAAGAGCTGGCTAATGAGGTAGGGAAGCACTGGGGGGAAACCACCTACAGTATTCCCACTACAAACATCTAGCATGACGCGCGCACACACACACACACATACACACACACACACACACACATACACACACACACCATCCTGTCTATTTGTAGATGTGTGTGGGAAGGTACTGCTGCTACTACTGACTGGGTGAAACAACATTTCTCAACATATGATTACATTTGAAGCACTAATAATGCATTGTGTGTGTGTGCGTGTGTGTGTGTGTGTCTTTGCACCCTGAAACTGATGTCACTTCCTCCTTAGGCACCAAGACACTTCCCTAAAGAAGCTTTCAGAAAATGCATTCTACCACAAATGTGCACATAACCACCCCCCCACCCCCACCCCCCCCAACACACACACACAAACACACACACCATTTCTATTTGGTTCCCACCACTGCTCTCCAAACCTGGCATGGTCCCCTCTATTCACATCTTCTTGTCCATCATTCCTGTACCCGTGATCCCATCTTCCTGTCCATTATTCCCATTCCTTTCCCATCCTTCATCCCTAGCTCTCCTCAGCACACCCTGTCTCTAATGGAACCTGACAAGGCTCTTCCTCTAGGAAAGAATGTGTTAAAAGCCCACACAATTAGTTCTGTGGCCTGGGCACCTCCACACAGCCTGCCAATAATGTCTCGGTCTCAGTGTGTGTGTGTGTGTGTGTGTGTGTGTGTGTGTGAGTTGGAGGCTTGGGGGTGGGCAGTGGTGCTTGTATGTATGTGTGTGTGTAAAAGAGAAGGGGTGGGGGTTTATGGAAACACGCAACCATGCAGGTGTTTGGTTCTAATAACGTGTAAGAAACGAGTGTCCACATATGTACGTTTAGGGTGTGTGTGTGTGTGTGTGTGTGTAGAAAATGGTGTGGCTTGAATTTGGAACATGACACCTCTGTTGCAGGGTAGATTATGTGACAAAACCCATTTTCATCAGCAGACCCTAATGACCCCAGTGCTCTGCACTGGTAAAGCTGCATTCTGATGGCCTGGGGTGGGGCTGATGTTGGTTGGGTTGGGTGGGATACCTGGACCTTGTAGTTTTTTAAACCAGGCTGCTCAAATATTAAAGATGCACAGCAGGGTCCAAAACAATAAATACCGAACAAAGTTCCGACATTATCAAGTATAGAAGACAGAGTATAGACAGTCTGTGTGCTTGCATTTAGACCTATTGGATATCCAAACTGAATAATGAAATGTAAACAAAAATACACAGTCTGTCAGCAATCAATAATCAATAACCAATAATCATTATGACACAAACACCATCTGCTAACTCAACTAAATTTTCTTATATTGCCTTGGTGGCTCATAGACCCTTTGAGGCTATGTAAAACCAGTGTCAGACACCAGAGAGATGGGGCTACTACACTGTAGAACAGAGACCCCCATAGACCCTGCTCTCCAAGCCAGGCTCAGAGCTCAGAGTGGCAGTCAGTATACGCAGGCATGGGTGGAGAGCCCACTGTATTTAAAGGTGAATTTAAAGCTCAGATGTCAAGAGCCACTAGACAAAAACAGACAGAGCTGTAGACCCGATTGCTACACTGACCTCCCAGCTTGCCATGAAAGTGTGGAAATCGAAAAACAGACAGAGACTGAGACCACAGCAACAAAGAACAGAACTGAACCCCAACAGCGTTCTAATTACATGTTTACATTCTCTTCAACTCTCCAGACTTAGTGTCAACAGACAAAATTGGGTCTGTTTTGCACCACATTTGACAAGTCACATCAAAATACCTTTAGAAGGCTAGAAGAATGTTGTATCTGGTGTAGCCAGTTCCATTATTGATTACAGTGGAACCTAATCACGCAAATTTGGCTTCATGCTTCTGAAACATATCCAGCATGGCCCTTGGGAAAAGGATGCAGGGCATATGGTGGGTATGAAGGGAATTAATGTAATGAAGGAAGAGGGGGAGGTGGCCCGGAGGCTAGTGGAGTCAGACGGGGGAGGAGAGGAGGTGTCTGTGGATGAGGCATCCTGGAGGGAAACAGGAAGAACAGGGCTCTCCAGCGCACCCAGAAAGTACCGCTCTTTGGGCTTATTTTAGAAATCCAATTAAGTTTATGAGTCAGCCGCAAGTTTGTGGCTTGGTAAAGTATGCCAAGATCATACACATGCACACACACACACACACACACACGCACACAGACACACCCATTTCAAGCATCACTATTGGAAGAGGTCTTTTAGGTTGTGTGAGTATAGATCTTTTCTCACACTGTGTACCTGAGGAATGCTCTCCTACAGACTAACAATGGCATTAATGGTTTCATGATGCAATGCAGCCCAATCCCCATGTACAGACAGCATGACAGCGTACATCGCCATGGTGACATTCAACATCCCTTTCTGTTACTGACATTCTGTCAGTGGCAAATGATGAGGTAGGAGTACCTTGGTATTCCAAACACACATACACAGTGTCCCTTCTCTCTCTCTCTCTCTCTCTCTCAAATAAGTCATGCCTAAGCATAACATCCAAACATTACAGTATGAATAATATACAGCACACGTAGCCATGATATTTTTACATACAAACTCTCTCTCTCCCTCTCTCTCTCTCACACACACACACACTTACACAACCCCACTCATGACCTCGCTGTGGTAATGGTCTCATTAGTAGAGAGAGCTACATTATGAAAAAACCCTGGCAGCAAAAACAGCTAATAAAACTCGACACTCCTCTGTGATTTGACAGGTGCGAGTGTAAGTGTGATGGTTACCTTTGACAAACACACATGTTAAGGCAATGCAAACACACGTGCACACACACACATACACACACACACACACACACACACAACCATAGTTGACTGTGAAACTGTTTAGGTGACCTCTTTCCTGAGCTGCTGATGCTCTGGAGTAGCAGTTAAAGAGTGAAAGCCAATTACTGCATCTAATCTGCCAGCAGACACACTATACAAGGAAACTGCACGCACATGCACACACATACACATCACATCACACACACACATACAACTAGCCAAACAGACAACAAGATATTTAACATATGCCGTCACATACATGGAATGATTTTGCCATGCTGCTGAGTTGTCATTTAACACTACAACTAACATTAGTCCTACTCAGGTCTGGCACTACATCCAATCACACTAAGTGAGACTATTTGAAGTGAGCTGAAATTGAAAATCCATTGAGTTTGGTCCAGGACCTCAAACGCTGCCGGGCACTGCGCTAATCCAGCCCAACCGGAGCGCCGGCCGTCTGAGGCTGTGTCCCACCGCTCGTGTTCCTGTTCCGTTCCTGCCCAGCGTGGCTTTTGCCCCGGGGCCTTTTAAGCAGGAAATTCATTAGCTGATCACACACTCAATCAGCAGTAACAGCCCTCTCAAAAGTACTCGGGCTCTGCCTCAAATCTAATCACGGGAGAGATTTACTGCTTCGGCCTTCGTGCAGACTCGGCTGGGTCAGCTCTGCTGCGACTGCTGTTAGGTACATCAGTCACCGCATGAGGTCGACACCAATCCTCTGGAGCTTTTAGGCACACAAGGAACACTACTAACACTATTAACATCTATTATCGATCAGTTGTTTGTGTGCTTCCATTTGATAATGACAGGTTCTTATGCCCCCTGGTGGCTGTTTGATGCACTACATGCCCAGATGTTCTCCTCAAATGAGAGGCTTTTGGTGGACGGCATCACAGAGGGCAAACACTCGCTGCGGGATTTCTGGGTCAAAGATTAAACTTGATCCCTGATTCTGGAACAGGCTTAAGATGAATATCTGCTGATGTACTGGGTTTTACATGTCAGCTGGGCTGATTAAGTGAAAGCAAGAGTTAATGTTCCCTGCTACCCCTCTCTCCCTTGTGTGCATGTGCATGTGTGTGTGTGTGTGTGTGTGTGTGTGTGTGTGTGTGTGTGTGTATGTGTGGTGTTTTACATGTCTTTCTCAATACTGGAACAATGCATCTGCTCACAGCCCACAAAACAGGAGGTCTTTCCTTTCCTGTCTCAAAAAGGTGAATGGGGTCAAATCGCACACATACACACGCACAAACACACACACACACATGTGGGGTTCTTGCCAAATGAAGTACTGTGGACACATGGTATATGATTTCAGATACCGGTACTGATTTGGTATTGTTTGGTTAGTGACTTTTACCAGCTTATCTGTCTGTGATTAACATTACAAAAAAAATGTTGACCTCTGAATATGGTCAGTTAGATGGGTGTTTTAGTTTTGGTTTTAGTTTAATAGCATACAACACGCTTACTTAAGGGTACCACATTGTTGTCTATTTTATGCATGTGCATGTGTGTGTGTGTGTGTGTGTGTGTGTTTACATTCCTTTTAAGCTTCAATTAAAATGAGATCAGTGCCAACACACAAGCTATTCATTTACTATGGGTTGGACCTATGCAAACAGAAAGGACACACACACAGAGGACACACAGAGATGTGAAAACACTCCACTGACCACCATCTGTTGGCTAACGCACACTTCAGCTGAAAGTAATAGACAGCAGTTCAAATGAGGGATACAGAGAGAGTGTGAGAGAGAGCGAGAAAGAAGGGGAGAGAAAGAGAAAGAGAGAGAGAGAGAGTCAGAAAGACAGAGAGAAAGATTAAAAGGGATGAATGGTATGTTTGGTTTGTAGAATGGTGCCCAGATTGAGTTCCTGTTTGCATCTGTTTGTTTCCCTGACTCTTATAAGTTTCATTCATTTCTACAACCCACGTACACACACATACACACGCACACACCTTACCATAATTTCGAGTATTGTGTATATTTATATACACTAGTCCATTATATACTCGACCATTCATTCTTTGGGTACACATATTTGGTTCTCCCAGCGAAAACTAGGAAATACATGCCAAATACTACTTTACCCATAAATACACACGGACAGAAAGCGAGAGCACATTTAGGTACGCCAACCATAAAATTACCCATGCCCACTAACCACCAGTCTTGCCCAATGTTCACCACTCTTCAGCAATCTCTGGAGACCCCCGCCGCTTGCCACAAGCCACAAGTAAAAGCCACTGGCATCTACTTAAACAACCAAAGAAAAATTACAGCCTTTTACCACGGCCAACTCTAAACTTAATCCTTAGTGGAGCCACCACTGCAACTTACCGCAACGCTGGTGCATCCAGGACAAGGACCCACACATGAGAGCTGTCAGTTCTCACTCACCTATTTGAAATGACTGGTGCGTTATTGAATAACCAGAGAGAAACCACAAATTATGTTTTAACATATACCAGTACAATCAACCCAATTCCTTCCAAGAAACACAGTGATTTGTAGTAAAGGGAGATTTTCCTATCAGTGATGGAGGTAAAAGCAACTTTTTACAGGAACACGTCAAGTTCAGAGAGACAGGAATCTCAGAATGACAATCATCACCTTTATGAATCTCAAAGGTTTTTTTTTTTTTCAAAACACCACCTAGAAAGACAGGAATGTGTCCAAACGTGTGTCAAAGTATCAGAGTATGATGTTCTAGACTGTAAATTACTCACCCTAGTTCACCTTTTACCCCCCCCCCCCCCCCACACACACACACCCACACCCACATACCAACTCCATTGTCCGGTCTCCAACAGTACAAGGGTGCTACTGTACCTCTGGGTCTCCAGAAACAATATTTCCGCCGTCGTTTCATCCTGCCAATGGACTACAGCAGTCTAGTGTCAGCCATGAGAACCAGGTAAGCTGTGTGTCTGATTCCTCCCTGCTTAGCTGCTAGCCGCCGGCTCATTTTGACTAAATCCATGAGGCCAGCCTATCCCAGTTTCCTGTGGAAAGCAGTGTTGTGTGTGTGTGTGTGTGTGTGTGTGTATGGAGCTAGACAATCAAGTTTACGCTTCTGAGAATCCTGTCACTAGAAGCACCGACGGCCACCAGTGGAGGGTCCACCTACCCGAAGCCACGCGGCGCAGCCGAGACCTCCAGTGCCCACTGCCACCCAGGCAGTCCATATCCTTCCCATTAGCCAATGGGGCCCTCCGCTGAGAAATACAAGGCTAACAAATATAATGACCCAGCGTCGCAACAAAGGATGAAGGAAGGGAAAATTTGAGAAAGTCAGAGAGACAAATAGAGTAGGAGAAAGAGAGAGAGAGAGAGAGAGAGAGAGAGAGAGAGAAGAGCATGATGGAGAGGGAGGGAGGAAACAGTGCACACACAATAGTTCCTATGAGTGAATAGCTGCCAAAAATATCCATTAGTCTTCGTCCCTCCCTCCCTTTCTCTCTCTTTTTCTTTTCCCTCTTTTTATCTCAGGCTCCCTTCAGGGATCCTTCTATTCTTCCCTCGTCATGAACTGACGCAGGCTATCCCAGATGCCCATGAACACACACAAACATATTGACAAGTATAGGAGTGTATTTGTTTTTGTCTGTGTGAGCATGTGTGTGCTAAATATGTGTAAATATTCTGTCCAGCTGCTCCCAAGAACTGACCTATGCACTGCCCGGACCATGGCGGAAACTTCAGACAAAGAACAGGAAGTAGTGGAGTAACATAGGAAAACACACACACACACGCTCACGCACACACACACATACTATCTAACACACTCTCTCATTAACACACACATGCATACACACATACACACACAGCTGATGCTATTCATCAGACAAACACACAGCTCAACAACAGTATACGGAGACGTGATATAGTGAGAGAGGAATACAGAGAGATGGAGAAATGGAGAGAGCGTGAGGAAGAGAGAGAGAGTGGGAGAGAGAGAAAGCGGGAAAGAGTAAGAGAAAAAGAAAGAGAGACAGCATGCAATCCAGGTCTCTCGGAAGCCATTTACTTTCAATTTGTTGTGTCCAAGAAACGGTGTGAGTGCTTTTTTTCTTTTTTAGGAAAAGAGGGCTATTCCCAGCAGTGACAGGTGGAAGAACCTGTTTACAGGAACACAAGTTGAGAGACAGGAATCTCTTTTCCACCCTTGACCGCAACTATGAGACTGATTATCATCACTGACATATTCATTTCACTCTGGCACAGGCTATAGCGTGTGGTTACTGCTGCAACAGGGCCTGCAACTGAGAAGGTTAGTGATGCTAACCTTCATGACCCTTGGTGACCTCAAACAAAATAACATTTCTTTCAAGGATCAGTCAGTCAGAAGGCCTAGTGGAACAAGATACTGAAACATGATTAGTAGCATTTTTAATATCCATAATAATAACAATAATAATAATAATTAATAGATTCAATCACAATCCAACAAATGACCTAAATCATCTGTCACCTCACTGCTTCTGAATGTTAGTACACAGTGCCCCCTTGTGGATAAAAGGTTCTAACAAAACAACCCAACTCAGACGGGTATGTAATTCTTCAATTACTTCACATTGTTCATATTCATGTTCACTTTTATATTTTTTAGCAGGTCCTTTAAACTCAAATAATTGACGTTATATTCCAACCAAATACCAACCACCATACACCAGAGAGGAGGCACACCCTGTCCACCCCCACCCCACTCCCCTTCAGTGTTTCCCCAGTAACTCCACACAGGTTGTCGGTATTCGTTATTTCAACCTCACAGAGCCAGTAGCCTGGTGGACCAGACTCTTTCCTTTGACTCCACTCTGGGTAACGAACACGGCTACTCTCAACAGGCATGTGTTTACTTACTAGCGGGTAAAAACTTTCTGAGAACCTTAATACTATTTATTCTGCCTTATATCTCTGTTTGCTGATTGGAATGCTGAAGCAGTGATGTGGCAAAAGTCCACCCTAGTACTGTAGTGAAATTAAATATTGAGTAGGAGTACTGATTAGCCTTCAGAGAGAAAAAAGACCTAATGTGCCAATGAGGTAAAACTTGCTGAATGTTACAAAACGTGCATGTGTTTTGAAATGGCCTAACGCCGCTTACCCCAACTTTAAAGACAAGTTCAAAGTTCAATCAGAGGGGTGAAAAAAAAACGATACCAGTGCATGCACATTTATTCATTCCAATGTGCCCAGACACAGACACACACACACACACACACACACACCTCAACTAAAACTGAACTCACAGAAGCTGAAACACTATAGGGTGTATAAAATGGCAGGCGTACTATTCACTGTACTTGGAGAAGATTAATGGTGTTATACAGTGTTGCATAAAAGCCTGCATTCCCATAAACTCCAGTGAGTGAGCAACTGAATCGGCAGTGGTTCCTAACGGGCAGGTACAAGCTTGCTCCGCTTAACACCATAGCACAGTCAGGCAATCATCAAGCAGTTTTTTCCGAGAAAGTCCTTGATAGGAACTAGCAATATGTTCATGTGTAAAAACTGTAAAAACAAACAACTTAACTTTTTAACTATGTCAACTTAAAAATTCAAGGCAACTTGATGAACAGAAGTTTTAAAACCTAGAAATGTTAGTTTTTGTGTTGTGTAAACTCAAAAATTATGTGCATCAAGTTGCCTTGAATTTTTAAGATGTCATAGCTTTTTTGTTTTTTACAGTGTGTATTTGTGTATTGGTGTTGTGCATGTGTGACTGTGCATGTTTGTGCATGTGTTGAGTATGTGTGTGTGTGTGTGTGTGTGTGTGTGTGCATGTGTTGAGTGTGTGTGTGTGTGTGTGTGTTTGTGTTTGCAGGCTTTTCAAAAGAAAAAATATTCATGACAAACAAGGAGGGAGATCAGAGGTCAATGAGGAAACAAAGAAAATGAGTCGACATGTGAGACATGTGGAGGAGATTATGTAAGAGAAACAGGGGATAAAGTACGCATGATAGACATAGGAACAGACAGGAGAGAGAGAGAGAGAAAGAGAGAGAGAGAGAGAGAGAGAGAAGGAAAAAAGGAATGCACAGCTAGATTATCCATTTCCTGTGCTGTAATTACAAACTCACAGGAGACCCCGACAAGGGTGCGCCCACTCACAGCCAATCACACACCATCTCTAATCTACAACAGCAGCACATTAACCAATCACACCCTACCCATTCATCCAAACATACCCCTGCCAACACACACACACACACCCATTAAGTGACCTTCCCAGCTGAGACCACAGTCCCAAGCAGTGTGCGAACAAGGCATGTAAATCAAGCAAGTAGGAAAGTGAGCCAAAATGGGCCTGTATTTACATAACCGACCTTTACACTGCGGCTCCATGCTTTGGTCCACAGGTCAAACAGCACAACACAACGCCAGTCTCGTGCTCAAGTGGTAATCTCCCAGCAGCAGAAGCAGCAGCACACCAACATCACGGGGTACGACTCGCAGCTTGTTTTAGCCTCTCAGCTAGCATGCACACACTCACTTTCTCGCTTTCAACCACTCTCTCTCTCTCTCTCTCACACACACACACACACACACACAAACACACACACAGATGATCGCTGTGGATTTCCTGACCACCGGATCAATAGGAAAGTATCCAGGCCCTAGCACGTCACTGGAGTAAGTAACTGAAGTCCATCTGAGAGGTCCGAGCCAGATGAGGTCTGTTTCACAAAAGCCTGCTAGCTGTGTTGTCTGTCATGCCAAGCATAGATCCTTGTCATAGAACAGTTCAACAACAACAGGCAGCTTAATCTCTGGTAGGTGCACCAGCATTTTGCTACTTCCTTTCCTGGAAGGCTGAGAATTATGGGTAACGAGGGAGAGTTTATCTTCTCTGATTTGCCATTCCTGACATTCAGAATGGACAAATCACCATTGAGGTTTTTTTTTTTTTAAAGACGCTTTTTGCTGCTGCACGTCCCTGGAGAGCTGCAGGGTTAAGACCAGTCACATGATGAGAGTTAGGACTAGCATGGCTCAAAAAAAGAAACCACAGCTACCAGAAACCACAGCAACAACAACACCATTCACAACACCAGTTATAATGCTGTAGAGGTGCAGAAGTGCTAATTCATGCTACTCCCAAGATGCACCACTCCTCCTCTGTCTGTGAGAACACAATCAGGCCTATTGTCAGAGGGAACACAGGAAGGCTTCGCACTGCGAAGAAAGCCAGATGGCTTATGCAAGGAAACAGACTGCTGTGGAAACTTGTAAATGTAAAAAAAAGACACACATACACAGAGACAAACACACTGTAAAGGAGAATGGGGAGAAGAGACGGATTGATTCAATTCAGGCTATATCAAACAGGGGTGGGGATCAAGCATCAGGAGTCAAACAAAACCAAATGACCAGGTGACATGTTTTAATTCACTGAAATTGTATTTCATCATCATTGATTCTAACATGTTGTCAGCCGTTCTTTTGGAAAATCCAAATGGTTTACCTTATTCTGACTGCCATGGCACAGCAGAGGTATGAGCTACATTACTGTTTTTCTGAAGGAGTAATCTATGTAAGCTAAGTAATGTTCCCCTAACCCCAACCCAAGATGCTGGCAGTTGATTAAGTTTTAGAGTGCCTCATTCACAACACCAAACAGTTAGCATTGTAAAATGTAATGACATAAGTGGGCCCTCATTCATATAAAAATCTTTGCACTCAATCTATATTTTGGCTTGCTTGCTAGTGTGTGTCTACTATTTTTGCCTCATTGAGTAGGGATGGGAAATGATGAGATCCTGTCAGTATAAATATTCACAGCTTGACTGAAGTGTGTCAATTTTCAAATAACCTAGAAACTATGCAAATTACACTGGGTGTTTGAAAGAAAGTAGCAGTTTTCTAAATTCTGTGTGCACAATAATTGAAACAAACACATCAAACCCCACATGCCAGAAACTCCATAATAGTCTGTGTCTGTGTGTGTATATATATATGTGTGTGTGGACATGTGTGTTGTGGTGTGTGTGTGTATATATGTGTGTGTGGACATGTGTGTTGTGGTGTGTGAGTGTGTGAGCACCCATGGGTTTCTGAGATTATTTACTTTTGCAGTACTTTCACACCTTCAGCAAATATCCCCTCCTGATGCATGTCCAACCATGTCTTCCTGAAATCAATGCAATCAAAGCAATGAGCCACAGCAACATTAACACCAGCTATGGCTATATTTCTAGCCTCAGGGAGTCAGAGGCAGTTCCCCACAAACACTGATCACTGCAGTCATGTTAGCTTTTTTTTACAATTGCTTACACACATCATAGAAGTTACTGAAACTTGTCACTTACAAATGATTATTCTGAACAAATGAATGAATGAATGAATGAATGAATGAATGAATGAACAAATCCAATGATCAAACCTATGATTCTGCATAAATAGCAAAAAAGCCACATTTATTTACTAGTGCTTTACAAACACACAGCCCAACACCTTTCTACACTGAATTCCAAAAAAAATAAAAAAACATTTTTAGATAACTTATCCAACCCTTGACACACACACACACACACACACAAAACAGATAAGCATTTGGTCTGGATTACAGTGTAGAATAATCTAGGTCACAGATTGCAGTGGAAAAATTCAGATTTAGAGGATGGGAGAGAACAAGAAGGTAAAGTGTTGAGAAGGTGAAGAGGTGAGAAGGAAAAAAAAGACAAGGATCAGTTTTGTATACATGAGATTGCCTACATGGTTTGTTTGTTTGCTTGCTGTTCATATGTGTTTTACAATGAGCAATTCACAACAACTGTAGCATAAAAAGGCAAATCTCACTGCAAATTACACTTTCCCTTGTATGGATGAATGGAAGCTCATGTCAGACAGAGATTATTTAGGTAGATTAGAACAGAAGATAGCTTTTACCAATTCATTGTTGCCAAATGTTCTTTGGAATGAAATGTTGTGGACACAGCATTGTCACAATGAGCTGATGCTAGCTTCTAGCTGTTGAGATAGCGCTGTGTTGTATTATGTGAAACTGATCAGCTGTGGGCCCAGGCAAGAGGAGAGACAAGAGCTCCCCTGTCCTCAAAGTAATTAAAAACACCTAAACTCTTTTACAGCTCTCTCTCTTTCTCTCTCTCTCTGTGTGTGTGTGTGTGTGTGTGTGTGTTAAGTAAAAAGACAGGGCATGGTTACTTATTGCATACCTTTCATGGTGTATTTACTATAGATGTTTCTGTACCCTGCTAGACACATTACTGCATATATTGATGTTGAAAAATTGAAAATGCATGTGTTTACAGAATGGAATCTATTGACATACGGTCAGAGAAAACAGATGAAAGAGAAAGAAAAAAGAAAGAGAAAGATGCTTTGAGCAAAAGTACATTTTGTAAGCAACCTCAGCCTAAATCCATCAGTCATTAACCTACAGTTCCGGCTGGAGAACAGTAGGCTCAAATTGCCACAAATACACTAACTTGTAGGGGCATGTATCATAAGGCTGGGCATTGAGAATCAAATTCTTCAGTTTACTTGAATCATGTCAGATAAATGAGTAAAGTAAAAGTAAAATTGAAAGAGGCAGTGCTGTTCTAAAACACTGAGCACAAGAACTTCTCCACTGTATTTGAAGATTACAACAGTGTTGGTACAGAAAACCTCTCAAGGACCACTATTCGGTCTGTTATTGGCCAAGTGTTGACCAAGGGATTCAGCAGTAGTAATAGCTCATGTAAGAAGTTAAGAAGTTAATAACTGAATAACAATTATTTACCGTATTTTCAGCACTATAAGGCGCACCGGATTATAAGGAGCACCTACAATGAATGGCCTATTTTACAATTCGGCGCTGTACGATGGCTGCCGTTAGCCGTACTTCCACTTTATTTTTCACCCTCTCTGGGCTTTTTATGTTTTTCTTTTTCATTTCTGGCACTGTACTGTAGCCTACAGGGGGCCTTGAATGTGGTTGTCACTTTGTTTGGTTCGGCGGAGTCTCTGTGAATTTGGAGGTTTTGGACATTTTTTTTTTTTAAGTGAGTGTGTTTACTTTGAATGATGCGTTCCGACCGACTGTCGTTTTTCTCTGTCTGCCCTGCCGTCTTTGTCTGCGGAGCTTGGAGCAGGTCAGGCGGAGACCCACCGTGAGTGTTGGATATGGAGGGCTGCGGAGGTTGCCTATGGAGTGGAGGACAGGAACTCACGGGAGGGCCGTGTTTGGAGGAGGGCGGCGCTGCCTGCAGATCGGCTGCTGTCCAGTGGTCTCCGACGTGATGTCATTCCCTACTTGGTGTCGCTCCTGTGTCCCACTGATCTCTAAAGAATAATTTATTCTTTAGAGATCAGTGCTGTGTCCCGACTTCAGCTGCGAATCCACGACCTCAAAGTCATCTTAGCTCGCCTTCTACATGGATCCTGAGTCCTGTTTGTTTGAATGACCTATTTATGTACAGTGGCTAAATGGCAATGGCTATTTATTTTGTTTTCTTCTTTCCCTGTATCCATCTTCTCTTCAATGCAATTTCACTGCATGTTTTGCGTTAGTGACTCATGTATGTGACAAATAAACTCCTTGAATCCTTGAATCCTTGAACCGCATTCCTTGGTCGTCACCGGAGTAACACCCACAAACACCTCATTAACATATCGGATAATTTGCATGTTGGTGAACTGAAAATAAAAATGAAAATTGAGAAATATAAAAGCCAGGGTCAGCGTCAGCCAGGGTCAGTTTTAATTTTATATTTTTTTTATTTTGACAGACATTGTGCACATTGTGAGTTAAAAAGCAAAGCCAAAGTGAAGTTGGGATTTTTCATTTTTCATTTTCCATTTTTGGCAGGAATGTACCAGGATCGCAATGCAAATGAAAAGACAATCAGACTTTTTTCATTTATTAAAATTTTTGGCACAAATGACTCGTGTTTATCAGTAAAATTAAAAGCCAAATAGAAATATTTCATTTTATTTTTAATTTTGGCATGATAATGTCACTGACAAATTGAAAATGAAATGGAAAAACGAGTTTTTCATTTTAATTTAACTTGCTTTCATTTTATTTTATTTTAATTTAAGGCCACACCAATAAAATTAGTTGGTTCTCGGATTTTTTCAGGAAAAATATGGAGCGAGCGAGCGAAATAAAAATAAAAATAAAAAAATGTTCTGAAAGTAAATTAGCACATTCGCAGTTAATGTTCATTAAAGACATTTACTGTTAAGGAAAAACTAAATGTGGCCTAATTTATAAACTTAACGTTCACACCTCACAGCACGCTTTTTGTCATGCAGGTTTTAGGCAATGTACAAATTCATAATTCTGTCATTCTATGTTATGTAAAGGTTTGACGGTTTGTCATTTATTTAAGAGTTTGAGAATCTAAGCAAGCTGGCTGTGGAATTGAGGTATGACATGTAATGTAGACTACGTCTAGGCTCCTGTAGCCTACGTTCAAACTCATTTTGTCACAGTTCATTAGAACGTCAAAATCGCATTGATTCACCAGCAATTAGTTAGTGACTAAAACTTTGTGATCAGCGTAACGGAGATATATTCATCAACGTGCAGTCACGTGAATCTAGAAAAGAGACATTTTTTTTGCATGAAAAAGAGAAGCGTGTGTGTGTGCGCGCGCAAGGACATGAGTGTGTAGGCACCTGCTATTCATTTATTTATTGATTGATTTTGATGGCGAAACACTTTGAATGTTTTTTTTTCGCCTCTCAATCAATGAAATATCAAACTCACCTCCACAGAGTTGCACAAGCAGACTGCTCTCGGCACCGTGAGTACAACTGCGCAAAGTTCTCATCCTCTTTAATTTCAATGCACTTGTCAAATGTTTTTCTCTTCCGATCAGATATTCTAATAATTGCAAACACTGGCCTAGCAGGATCCACCGGCATCTTTCCTCATGTCTCTTGTCTCTTGCGCTCTGAAGTTAAAGGCGCGATTTGATTGGTTTTCGACGTCACGTGAACGCAGCATGCTTTTTTCAGTATTATAGTTATCTGCCACGGTGTTTTTTTATGTTCGTGTGAGCTCGAATTCAATTTTATTTTTATTTCATTTAGCATTTTTTTCAAGCGGCGAATCCGAGAACCAACTAATTTTATTGGTGTGGCCTAACTTGCTTTCATTTTATTTTATTTTTGGCATGGATAATCTCCCATAATATCCAACACATTTAAATATATATGAAGTGAAAAAAATGAAAAACCTGATCATCGGTCAACGTCAATATACGTGACAGAGTTGTTATGTGCATGACTTGTTTTCACCCTCTGATTTCTGTCTTCATTTTATGTCCTTGATTACCGGTATTTATGACACATATGTCCAACAACAAAATGCTTTCACCTGGCAAATGAAAATGCACCTTCGTGCAGTCATATATTACAGCATGCACCGTGCGCTCAATATTGATCCATATATAAGGCGCACTGTCGACTTTAGAGAAAATTGGCCAAAAAGCCTTTTAGGTGCACCTTATAGTGCGGAAAATACGGTAGACATTTAGACATTTTAAACAGATTAATGGTGATGATAGCACTGGTGGTAATAGTAGTAGAAGTGGTAGTAGTAGATAGTATATAGGTATACTCTTTTGATCAGGTAGGGGAAATTTGCTCTCTGCATTGATGTCATTCAGGAATGACAGATTTATCAATAGCGCATGTATGCAGACCAGAGTGAACACACAGTGACTAAATACATACACTATACAACCATCTGATGTGGTAGCAGTGAGGGGCACATTAGTCATGGGTGTGGGCATGGGAATAATTTAATCTGTCATATTTTTGCCACTATTTGGTAAGAAGTAAGCACGCACCTATTTTTCCTAAAAATGGCATACCCAAATTAAAAGCTTTACAGTTCCTACATAGTTTTAGACTCAGGGATGTGCCTCATACCATTGGAAAGGTGACACCCTCAAGTTTTTTTTCTAGAAGAATATGTATGTTTCTGTGACATATGGACACAGAGATACAGAGGTTGGAACTAAGTTTTTTTCCGCTCATTTCAAATGTCTATGAACTAAGATATGAAGGTACCATCCTTATGATACCCCCAAATCAATAAATCTAGGCCCTAACTGCATTTCTCAGCTTGCTACACAAAAAAAATTGAAGTCAAAAGACCAAAAATATGATTTTTGAATATACATTTTTGTAAAGATATGTCTATGCGTTTTGCTTAGGACCCATAAACTCACATAGGGACTTTTTGTAAACAAGAGGGCCTACTGACATTCAAAAGTTTACAACTTGAATACCCCTTTACCTAGAAACATAAAATTGCCGGGGCCTTAAGAAGTTAAGACCCAAACCAGTTGGCAACAGCTGCCCTACAATGTAATACTGGTAAAAGCTAGCTACTACTAAGGAATATGAGTAGTAGTAGTAACAGTAGTAATAGTTGCAGAAATAGTCAAAGTAGACTAGTAGTTGCTCAATGAGACCAAAGAAATAATATGTGGGATCAGTGCAGCCAGAATTGAGTCAGTTCAGGACACAGGCTTACTTGCTAACCGGACTGTTTACGGCAGTCTAATTCACTGGACATTCACAGCACTGTGTACTAAACCTGCCACCCCCCACCCCCAACCCCCAGCATCTGTCACATACCCTTTAGAGCCGACAAAAGTCCCTCACAGCAGAAAAGCAGACGGTGTCTAAGCCATCATCCTATTGTGGAATAATTATAGTAAACCTGACTTCATGGACCAAAGCTAGTGGAACAAAACTCCCATCTGGACAACTGGACATCATTTATCTACACTAAAATAATTATGATAGCCCAGAATCTTTCTCATGAACCAACAAAATCAACAAATCTAAATATTGTAGCAGTCAGTTTTGTGAGTGAATTAAAATTGTGTACATTCTTGCCATGTCAGATGGCAGTAGAAGGTTCAATGGTTTACATGTGGTGATTTCTTTCAATTTTTGTAGCCTTCCCTGGTAAGATAATGATAATGATTTCTAATTTACATGACACAGTGAACCAGTACTCTGAAAAATGACTGGAATGGTCACTCAAAACACGCCAGTGTTTACATCTGACACATTTCCTGTGTGTCAGCTCTTGTATTTATTTGTGCCCAGAAGTTATGAATAGGTTTAGGCTACATAGCCTTATTCCCGACTTTGCCAATTTAGTTTTGTCATGGCTTGATACCAGAGTAACCCCCCACCGTGTGATAAGCTTTAGCCTACACACATTTCACAATGACCAGTTCAGACACGTTCTCCCTACCTGCGCACAGAAACACAGCCAACCAAGACACAGCACTTGTTTTTGGTAGACTAACGTTATGTTCTGTCAAGGGAAGACTACCTCCAAAATACAAGCCTAATAATAACGTAACCAAGGTTTCAAATAGCAGAGAAAGATGCTATTGATCTTTTCAATGAACTTGATTAATTTTTTTTTTTTTGATATTTCATGCCGAAGTGCGTTTGGCAAACTCGAAATGAAACAAAACGTTTTCCATCGAAACCAACACCCTTTCCGATAAGCTACTTCTGAAAGACATACTAATAAAGCATACCTTCGGATTCTTCAGGTTGGTGCTCCACTGGTGATCCCATACTTTCGCATTCTTCAGATTGCTGCTCTTCTGATGATGATCCCATGTTAAGCGATCGCTTTTTCCTTCTAACAGCGTTGCGCCGAAATTTGTCACTCATTTCTGTTCTGCTTTGCAAGTGGTTCAAACATGAGAAAAAAATCCGAATTGGAGTAAAGTTTATCCGTATAGCTTGGGGTAAAATGGATAACACGCAGAAACAGATAAAGTAGCCTATCCCATGGGGCAAAGTTATCTGTCTCGAATCAAATTCCTATTCCTGCACTATCCTGCAGGCTACTCTGCAGGATTCTATAGTGAACGCGATCGGAAATTCTATTCTTACCCTCCGTGTAGCCTACTTTGCTGAAGGTTTTTGGCAGACTACTCTACAGGACGCTAAATCGGGTGGTCACAATAGGACTCGCATTTGTTAATCTCACCTGGTCAGGCGCGAGGCCCGCCCCAAACAGCGCGAGGTAGGCTACTTGAACAGTGCCGCGCGCTGCATCTGGAACAAGTTCACCCCCTGCTGGAGCCACACAAATAGCCTTCATCCAGTGTTTAACAAAGTTTATACACAAATTATTTCACAGTTTTAACGCCTTATAGCACCTTACACATATGCCTATATCTTTAATTTAATGATTAAGTGGAAACTATCTAAACGCAGAGGCATATAGCATCTATAGCTTAAATATCTAGTCTGTTTGTTACTCCATTATTATACTAGTACATTCTTACCTTGAAAATACATTTTTATGGGTAGGCCTACATGGAAAAACAGAAGACTTCCAGAAGACTTAGTCATTTTAAAAGACATGATCCACACTACTCTCATTTAAGGGACAGTTTATTTTTTTAAACAGATAATACATCAGCCTACTGCAAATAAAGTAAGAAACATACAGTAAAACCAAAGACCAGTATATAGCCATTCAGATTTCGTTTATTTTCTTTTTACTGTTTAATTAGTGTCTCCAACCCACTCATAGAAGCCTGGGTAATTCCACGGACCTGTTGCAAACTAAAATACGTGAGTGTGTGTCAATTCCAAGACACCTCAGCATTAACTGAACAACTTCTCATTTAGAAGTATTAATGATATTAGGGATGAAAATCAAAATGATAGGTAAATGAATCACACTCATGCAACTCAGGTATCTCTCACAAATTGACAGACAGACAGACAGACAAAAAAAAACACACACACACACAAACACACACACACACACACACACACACACACACACACACACACACAGAAACACACGCATGCATCTGTTAAATCTGTTGCAGATTCCTTTAGAATGCAGTTGAACTCTTTTTTAGAATATAGGTAATGATGATGGAAAAGGTGTTTATTCATTCTGCAGTATCCTTCTGAGTCCATTGATTTCAAGAAGACATGCCTCAAGGATTATTAACTCAGGGTGTAAGAGGCAGAAAGGTGGAAATGAATCATGAAGAGGAAAAGACACACTTATCATGCTATTAACCCCAGCTCATAAATCCCAAGAACAGCTCAAACCTTTACAAACATCTCTTCCTTTTTAATTAAGGATAATCATTTGTCACTGATCATTTCGTAACATGTGGATTTTGTCTGTTGACACATTTGAGGTTTCTTCATAGAGATGCCAAGATTAATAATTGTTTTAGCTCCCAATTAAGTTAAAGTGGAGAGAATCTCCGCAAGAATGTAACATTATGCATAGGCAGTGGCGTTGATCAACTTAAAACACCCTGAAAGGCAGTGGCGTTGATCAACTTAAAACACCCTGAAACATTACTGAGAAAGGACAAGTTCGAAATGTTTGTATACCAGCTTTTGTCCTGAGACTTTGTGTAGGTTTAATACAACACATTAAGCATTAGCCTTTGAGTGAACCTCCTTTTTACCATGCAAAACATCTTCAGAAACAAAAGGCACAGACATTGACTTGCTATTGTCTTTAAGTGCTGATTGACACTGAACAGGTAGCAGTAATGGATCAGTTTACACGTTTCAAGTCTTATGTCTAATAATGTGTTATGTTTGATACTCAACACACACAGTATCACTGGCTCAGAGAAAGATACAGTAGGAATAATGGAACCCCCCTGGGATTCTAAAGGAGTGTCCAAACATGTAGGCCTACATGGAGAATGTAGGCAGTTGGTGCCAGAGAAAAAGTAACTATTGACATGGAGGTCCAAATTCATCTAATATGAGAATATTACTTTTCTGCTCAGTCATACACCACTTGTCAGTTTAGGATTCTTCTTTTCTTACTCACACACGCTTAGTGCAATCAGTTTTAGGTTCGCTCTTTCTCAACTATCAGACTACTATCTCCCTATGAAATCCTCACCAAAGCAGTAGTTAAACAAGATCAACACAGGTAAAAAATATAATCTTTGCATGTATAGTAAATAACATAGATATTAAATAAAATGTATTTATAAAAAAACAAACACTGACATTTAATCTAAACCAACCCAATTCAGTTACTTGAATTCCAATACTACTATCATTTAAATTCTTCATCAATGCTTTTTTTTTTTTTGGTCTAATTTTGTAAGAAGCACCAGGCCACGTCTCACATGAGTATAAGTGATTCAGAACAGCATGCTTCAGATTCTACTGAGCACTGTAATGGAAACTACATACTCAAATGGCACGTTTCAGCATCTCACCACTGTTATTTGTCTCACTGTTATGTCCTATACTGTTGATCTCAATATCACTTTAAACCTCACATACCTGGTAGAAGTTTCAGTAATTAGGACTGCATCTCCTCTAACATTTGCCTACATACAATTTCCCCAGATTAAACTTGACTCAATAAAAAAAGGCAAAGGGGGAAAAAGCAGCAGGATCCCAATAAATTCAAGAAATCAATACTACAGCAAAGCTGTTCTTCTTGAATTCAAAGTCCAAAAAAAGAAATACCAACCAAGAATTGAAATATCACACAACAATCCATTAACTGTCACTATGAATAAATAAACACAAATAAATATACCAATAAAAAAATGCAGAATGAACCATGATCTATTGTGTTCACCCCAGTCTTGGACTTGGACACCCACCACGCCAATCAACTGAGGTCTGGGAGGAACTCAACAGGAAGGGGAGGAACTTATTGAGGTCACAGGAACTGTGATTCCTCACTGGAGGGGAGCACTTTTCAATAAGTGTGTGTGTGTGTGTGTGTGTGTATGGTCTGGTAGGTAAGGTCGACCAGGCTAGACATCAGAAGGGGTCACAGGGCGAGAGTGCATTTTAGGTCCCAGTGCCGGCTGAAGCTGTCTGGTCCTCTTGAAAAACCACCACCATGTTAGGACTGCCGCAGGACAGAACAGGACAGGGGAAAAAAGAAGAGAAGAGGAGTTAAAGAGAAAAGAAGAGAAAAGAAAAAAGAACAGAAGAAGAGACAAGAGAAGAAAAAGAAGACAACATATAAGATGAGAGGAGAGAAGAAAGAAGAGAAGAGAAAAGAAGACAGCAGAACGTAGGGAAGAAAGAAGAAAGCAGATCAACAAAAACAAGAAAAGAACATATGTAAATAACATCACCCATAAACACAACTGCAATGAGCAGTAATTGTAAAACAGGATTTTAACAAACATCAAACTATATGAGGCCAGGGGGTGAAAGCGACAAGTGGAAAAACTGGGTGTCAAAACAGGAAGGAAGGATGGGTCACTTCCTGTCCAGACGTCAGGATGAGGAGAACAAAAAGGGAAGAGGGAGGAGGAATGTCTTTAAAGACACTGGATGCAGGGCAAGGATGCAATAGCCAAGGCCTGCTTGCCATCAGACCTACAGAGATAGAGTCAGCAGAAGCGGAAGAGAGACCAGGGCATGGATTAAAAATAGTGAGCCTGATACAGAAAGCACAGGCAATCGAGGAGGAGAGAGATACCTACGATTTGAGACAAAAATGAAATTGCGCTAAAATCCTGCAGAATCTCAAAGGGCACCTTTGGCATGTTCATGCCAGTTAAATTGAATAGTGAACTGTATAGTGAATAGTGAGCTGATGCTTACCATGGGAAGTTAAACTGTTAGGAGCTGACCCAGTAGGAACAGTAAAAAAAAGTCTATGGTGACTGAAAGTAAGTTAGACAAGCACTTTAGTCTTATTTTAGTCTGAGTGTTCAGGCCTTAGGGTAAAGGTTGGACGACAGAATTGGCAGTGAACTGCACAAGATAGGTGTGTGTAGGCTGGGCTTTGTAACTAAACAGGAAGCAAAGCATGACTAAACCCACAGCAGGCCTCTGCCCTTATCGTTGCTATGATCACAGAAGAGATATTTCTCTCTGGGGTTTGTTTGCCACTATGGGCCATGCCTCAGCTCAAGAAATATGTATGTCCCAAACAGAAGATCTATGCACACACAAACATGCATGCACACACACACACACGCACACATTCTTTCTCTCTCTCTCTCTCTCTCTCTCTCTCTCTCTCTCTCTCTCTCTCTCTGTCTCTCACACACACACAAGCAATTCCTCAAAGCAGGCATCAAAGCACCAGGTTAAAGAGTCAATTCCTGAGCTAAAGACCTAAAAAAAAACTCAAAAAAGTAAAAGCATATTTCGCACCACAGGACTCCTCTCTATGTACATTACAAAAACTGTAGCTACAATATATAAGGTTATAAAAATGCACATCTATGTGTGTAAGCTAGGCACTGCCGTCAAACATACTCAGGATGGCTTAACAGGGTTTAACATGGGTGCAAATCATATTTACAGTGATTGCACGTCCTTGGTTTAGATGTGTATTTCTATATATCTGTCTATGTAAGTGTGGAAGTGCATTATGTTTTTTTGTAATTATAAAATAATAATATTTATTGCAAATACACACTGCATAGTACTGTTATTTAAACTGTCCCAGAAATGCTTGTGTTAAATAGGAATGACTGCTGTATGATTTGAGTATGTGTGGTGGTGAAGTGTTTACCTGCGGCCTGAAGGCGCGCTTCCTTGCTTTAGTTGTGATGTGTGTGCTGATACTGAGACAGCAGGCTGCTGACAATCTACAAGAAACTAATACATTAGACAGATATACAGAGGACGGACAGTCAGGGTTAGTACACATACAGACGAACACACACACACACACACACACACACATTCCAACCCCGGTCCCACACATGCATGCACGCAAACACACACACACACACACACACACACACACACCACACCACACCACACCACACATGACAGGTATCTGAAATAGGAAATGACAAAAGAAAGATAGAAACACAAACAAAACACAAGACAAATGAAATGCTATTGCAGAGATCAGACCCTAGATGAAGAGTGCAAACTGCAAGCCTTTGATAGTGGATGTGCAGCCAGTTACTTTCACAGCCGTGGTCACAAGTGAGGTGACACTTTGCAGTGCACTTGCATGCAAAGTTTACAGCTACAATATTAGACAAGAATAACCTCTTCATGAAAAAGAGAAGCAGAGCACCAAAAAAAGAGAGAAAGAGAGAGAAAGATGAAAGAGGGCTTATATTATATGTTAGTAGCTTATATTAGACCAAACTGCCAGTTTCCAAACACACACACACACACACACACACACACAGGCAATGACAATCTAGAATACAGGAAGACATCATCATTAATGCTTTACACCAGTTAAAGTGGGCATGAATTGTTATATTCTGTTCATGTGCCATAATGGAAGCTTGGAGTAATTAATGAAAGAGCTCCAGATTCAGATCGGGGCTGGGGTCTGCTGTTCACACGATCATCAATGGTGGCCATTTTTAATTATTATATAATGGGAGGTGTGTTTGTGTCGGCAAAGTCAAAGCAAGTGACATGAAGTTGACCTGGCAATCAGATGGAGGGCATCTGTGTGCGTACTTGCTCATTCACTAGAGAACATTCCTTATGGGCAACAGAATGTTTTAGACTTTAACATCTCACATACATTTAAGCATTTAACAATAGTGTTTATTGTTGAGCCTTTCTGTGTTAACACTGCAGGCTTCCGTCAATAAGGTGATTAGGAGATTGTTCAAAAGTATATATATATACACAATATATATATATATATATATATATTTTTTTTTTTTTTTTACGGCAGACAGCAGTGGTGTGGTTGTATCTGTGATACTGATGATGATGAGAATGGTGATTCAGAGCTGTTGGTTCAGTGAGTCTGTGGGCTAAAGCATGCGTGGACAGATGTCTGCTGGACCAGGGGAGGAGGGCTAATCTGATTATGGTGGGCATGAGGTTGGCACACATGTCTGTTGGGCCAAGCGGAGAGAGCTAATCTGATTAGGATGATGAGGGTGGCACAAAGAGGAGGGCACACTGGTCACCTGTCACTGACCTGCAGATTTGGCTTCCAGAAGGTAGAGGAAGCCCACCCAAGCTCACCCAAATCCACCCAGCACAGGTGGAAGGGAGGGGTGGAGGGGACAAAATGTCTGAAGTTATTACACTCCTGCTGCTGCTCTGACTTTAGGTTATACATCAGCCATCCGAACAGAGAGTGTGTATCACAAACTATATGCCTCAATAAGCAAGTCAAAGGTGATGTTATAATGTGTTTGCTAAAACCATATTCGCTAATGAAGCTAGCACTTGATGGTTGCAATATAACTGTAGTAATGTAGTAAGGAACCCTGGTTTTGGCACTGTGTTTGTTGATGTCACTTATTCCTTGCTTTAGTGATAAACACAATTGTTATTACCTGAATGTTTTACAAGTTTACAAACTAGTTTAGCATTGCTAACTTTTGGTCAGCAGTTCTTGGAGAACCAACTAAACCAACTCCTCTCACCTCCAAAGCAAGCATGCCCTTAATAGAGACTTCTTATCAACACGCACAGAGACAATAAAATTCACCTCTACTGCAGTAACCGTAGTTAAGCCCTATTTGGGATGTAGATTTGGTGTGACATGGGTATATCCACAAATGAATACCCGCATAAGGCCTCAAGCCTCTATCACACAGAGGAGAAGGAAATCCCTGAGTTAGCAAAAAATGATAGCATACATTTACATGATGCAGCCCATCCACTGCAGTTGTCTCATTCTCTCTTTCTCTCTCTGCCTTTCCTCTAACACACACTTACTTACACACACACACACAATAACACACTCACAGCTCATTATCATACCATGCCCTCTGAATCATCAACAGCTCACCTTACTGCCATCACACTGCTAATCTTTATACTGTATGTAAAGAATCAGCCACACTTTTTTATAAACATAAAAACCTGTCACATGAATAGACATTGGTCCATGCAAACACAAGACCAACATACAGTAAAGCCAAGATGAGTTGCTGCCTGATGCTGGTTACCTCAAGTCATATCAGGCATCTGTAGACTTGGTTGATTGCTGACGATAATTATGGAATGCCCTCACCAGCAGTGAGAAAACTGAAGTATGTGAGGAGCAGGCTTAAGTTAGGGGCTCATGGGAATTACATAGTATCTGCAGGCAATAGATTTATTCTTCAGGTAATATAGTACATAAAATTGTTGGCTACATTTTTCCCAATCATGAATTAGTGAAATATACACAGCACACAGTGAATACAGTGAGGTGAAGCACACACTAACCTGGAGCAGTGGGTTGCCTGCTACAGTGGTGCCTAGTGAACAGTGAGGGGGTTAGGCGCCTTACTCAAAGGCATTTCAGCCATGGTCTACTGGTCGGGGTTCAAACGGGCAATCCTTCTGTTTTAAGCCCCAAGCTCTAGCCAGTAAGCCATGCCGTCCCCTTAGTTTAGCTTCTATGTGTGTAAGCTTAGCTTGGATTCACTCTTATTCATTCTGCCAATGAGAAGCTGCATCACAGTGGAAACAAGAAAACACTGCAGTCCTGGGCAGGCCAGGTTAACAGTTCCCACTGAGAAGAGCAAGCGAGTGGAGAGAATGACTGAGTGGGAAAATAAATGAGAACTGGATCACGGCCAAAACCAATGAAGCTTCATCAAGCAAGTTCCCTAAAACCACCACCAGACGGCACTATCTCTGCGTTATGCCAGTCACAACATGCACGCAGCCACCATGCACAGAAATAAATGTATATGCACAGAAACTGGCAGTACTTATCGGCACCCGTCAAACCTCCATTACCTAAATAAGTGAATTATTCACCTAGGTAATGATGGAATGATAGCAAAATCGATTATATGAAAAAAATATAAATACTGCATACAAACCTTTGAGGAGTATTTGCTAAGTAGCAAATATTGGAAATTGCCTGACTCCAGCTGCAGATGCAGAAATATTGAAATAGCTAAAATCCTTGAGGTTTTTAGCAATACATCTAAAACAAAGCAGACAGAGTGGCAAAAAAATACCACTTGACACCCAAAAACTCCCTGAACACTAAACAATATAAAACAAAAATAATTTAGTATTAGTAATTACTGTTCAGGCTAATATTTAATTATTGTCAGAAACAAAGCACACGTAATCAGACCCTACATTTACATTCATTTATTTAATGTGACGTCATCCATGAACAAAAGATCCAATATGCTTACTTTTTTCACTGGAAAACAACAAAACCCCTTTACTTTGAGCCTCTAACAAAGTTCTCTCAATTCTCAGCACACAAGTCTGAAACAAGTCCCAAGCAGAGTTTGCTCTTTACTGTAAGAGAGTATGAACAGCCAGTACTGGTCGAGTCCCAGTGCCTAGCAACAGCACCAAGAGAAAACAGGCAACTCTGGAACGCAACTGGCCCAGATCTGAAACCAGTTTGAGTCTATGTTTGCGTGCATGAGTGTGTGAACATGTGTGTGTGTGTGTGTGTGTGTGTCCATACTGAATGCCTGAGGAGCAGCAGGAGTCTGTCTTTGTCTTGCTACAGTCCGATAGCATTTAGCCACCCAGCAATACCTGGATGTTGCTGCCACCTCTCTGTGCCACACACCCACAATTCAACCTGAGCTGCCTGTGTTTAGAGAGGTGGATTCTGGGGTATGTAGTCATTGCTGGGCTGGGATGCTGTTGTAGGGGACGTTGCAGGCCGGGCTGTGGGTCGACTCCTCGGCGAATTCTGCCGAGATAGAACTAAGGGGGTGCGGTAAGGTGAGGTCGGCGCGGAGCAGGTGGATCGCACACAGGCTGAGGGGACATTGTCTCGAGTCTGGGCTAGGCGACGGAACTCTACACTTAGCGCCTGGGCACTCACCATAACCGTCTGGCTACCCATGATGCACGGCGGCTGCCCCAAGAATGACCAAGACGAGAAGGAAGGGGTGGGAGGAGCTTCCAGGGATGGCGAGTTGGTCGCCATGGGGACCATGCCAGACGGAGTGAGGAGGGTGGGGGGAGGGGGAGGCCGTGTCACGGTGGGAGACAGGGGGGCAGTGGGGCTCGGGGGAGCCGTGAGCGCGGCTCGGACACTTACTTTCGGGGGGCTGCTCTTGAGCTTGGCCAGCTTGCCGGCTGTCTGGCGGCCACGGTGCGACTGCTCGTGATCGAACTCCAGGTCCTCCAGCCGCTGCGTGAGAGCAAGCTTCTGCTGGATGGCCATGCGCAGCAGAGAGTTGAGCGTCTTCTTCTCGTCCTCCGCCGCTGCCAGCTGCCTCTGCATCTCGTCCAGCTGGGTCACGTACTCGTCACACCTGGGACACAGAGAGGGAGAGACAGAGACAAGTAGATGCACACAAAGAAAGAGGTAGAGAATCAGTCAATCAGACAGACAGACAGACAGACAGATTGGAGAGATTGAAATGGAGGGACAGAGATATGCAAATAAGCAAAAATAACAGGGAGAGAGGAAAGAGTGACAGGCCGATTAAATGATGGAGAAGAATGGAAAGGATAACAGATGAGAAGGGGAGACAGAGAGAACATGAAGGACACAGATAGAGGGAGAGACAGAGATAGGAGACAGACATACCAGATAAGAAAAGGGCCAGAAAATAGAGAGAAAGAGAAGTGAAAGAGAAGGGAGGGGGGGGGGGATAGACAGATACATTGCAGAGAGAGACATAGAGGCAGGAAACAGGACAAGAGATAAAAGGCATAAGGAGAACAAAACAGAAAAAAGAACAATCAGAAATAAGAAAATCAACGGAAATGAAAAGGGAATGAAGTCCAAACTATCCAGATGCAGACAAGGATTTCCCAGGATTTCCCCTCACCTAGTGGCAAACATGGCTCTGAGGGAGGAGAAGGTAGCGGCGTCTTCCTTCAGGGCCTTAAGTTCATTGCGGAGTTTCATCATGGTCTCTGTCACCATGGACTTCTCATTCTCATACTTGCTCTTCAGGTTGGCCAGAGCCACCTCTGCCGTCTGACCGGAGAAGACAGGTGAACAGAACAGAGCAAACACACACAGCTGTCAACAGGCATCTTGGTCGTGTTTTATTGCTCATCATGTGCTACTATGTCACTAGCTGAGATGCTCATTGTTAGGTCTGATTAACACAGCAAATAGTGTCTGAGCGGGTGTATTGTATGTGTGTGTATTGTGTATTGTGATCTTTCTCTCTTCCTCACCTGTTTTTTGCCTTTGAACCCCAAATCTCATTGTTTTTGAGCACTGGTTGCAGTGTTATGATCTGCTTCCTCTTGGAAGGGCCCCATTTTCCTGTCTATTAGTCACTCTCTTTTTTTTCTCATCGGTCAAGAACATATTGTAGTAACATTCTGCACACTCTAGGCGACAAACAGAATCTCACTCTCTGTCCTTCTCACATCCTTTCTTTCTTTCTCCCTTACCTGTTTGTTGGCTTTAAGCACCAGCCATAGCATAGCAATCTGCTCTTTCTTGGCTAAAAACAGAATCTCTCTCTCTCTCCCTCACCTGTTTGTTGGCTTTGAGCACCAGGCGTAGAGTGGCGATCTGCTCCCTCTTGGTGCTCAGCAGGGACTTGAGCTTGAGCAGCTCCTCCATGCAGGCCTCCTTGTCCTTGTCCAGCACGGGTGCCAGCTCGCGGGCGGCCGCTCTTTGGCGCGACAGCTGCAGCGAGCGATCCACAGCCCTCTGCAGGTGCTTGATCTGGTCACGGATGATGGCATTCAGGTTATAGATGTTCATTGGCTCCCTGCGCAGGTCCCCGCCACTGCTGTTACTACCACTGCCACCGCCTACCAAGCCACTGTCGGGTGAGGGCGAAGGACACGGGGAGATGCTGATGTTGACGGGAGAGGCGGAGCTCCGGTTGGGGCTCCCCTGCCCTCCCTCTCCGCCCCCACCACCACCAGACAACAGGGGCTCTTTGGAGGGTGAGTCCTGGGGGCTCCGGGGGGGTTCTGAGGAGGTGGATCCTGCGGCCAGCCGTCGGGCGAGGCGCGGAGAGAGCAGGGCACGCGGGTCGTCAGGCCCCTTGAGGCTGCCGCTGCGCGTGACGCGGCTCTGCCGGTAGTAGTCCAGCATGACGCGGTTGGGTGTCTCGTTGTTGCACAGGCAGACGTGGTGGTAGAGCTGAGCCAGCTCCTCACTGAAGGTTGCCAGCTCGTCCTGCGCTGCTGTCAGCATGCTCTGGCTCTCGCTGGCCACGCCCGACAGGCCGCGCAGGTCCGCCTCCAGCCCCGTCACACGCTCGTGGGCCTCCCGGCACTGGCGCTCCAGGCGCTCCACCTGGTCCGTCAGTGTGCGCACCTTCCCTTCACTGCGGCTTCGCTCCTCCGTCTGTCCCTCCACGGCCTGGTTGTGCTTCTCCTTCAGCGTCTTGAGCTCGGCCTTCAGGTCGATGACCTCGGTGACCGCCACGCGGTACTTACCCTCCAGCACCTCGAAGCCGTGGAGCTCCACCTCTTCCGAGTTGTCGAAGCAGCCGTTGGTGGCGGTGCCGTCTTCGCCATCCGGGTCGCTGTCCTTCTCCGTCTCCTCGGCGTCAAACTGCTTGTTACCGTAGAGACGGTGCATGGTGCTGAGGCGCTCATTCAGGCGGTGGACGCGGCGGTGCTGCTCAGTCAGGGCACCCTGCGTGTGTTGCAGCTGCGTTTGAGATTCCTGCAGTGTAACCAGCAAAGATGCCTTCTCACGCTCCACCTACAGGACAGGAGGACAAACTACAGGGTGAGGACATAAAGTGATGGCTGCATACTCTTCATATTGCTGTGGTATTCACAAGTTACATTGGCTGTGGTTGTGTTTCGCAAGCATTCAAGGAAATATTTCTTGCCAGAGAAATTGATGTTTGAGAATAAATCAATACATGTCTTGTTTAAAACTGAACCAGGTATGTACAGTAGCCATTTTAGAAAAACAATAAGCCCCACCGTTCTACAATAAGAGTGACAACATCTGTTCTTCGAGCACCATATAAAACACTGGTACATGTAATAGAAAACTGATTCTTTTTTAGGGACGGTGACACAGTTTAATTTAACTGCGTGGAATTCAGTTCATTTTAAGATGTTGTTATTTAATACAGAGGCCCCATAATATTACACATGACATTATAATATTTCCATATGTAATATTAAAGAATGTTATACTGAGATATAATAGCCCACCTTATGCTAAGGACTATGTCAGTAGATTTCTTCTACATATTTTTAAACATTTAAAAAAAATCTATCTAATCTGACACCTTTAATAGTATAATGCTACTTTCATACAACCCTCTGTGGTCCCAGCAAACTGATGTTGGTGTGTCATTGTGCTATTGATGCAGTGGCCATATGTCTTGCAGCGGGCAGAGGGGGCACAGGTGGGTGTAATGTTTCGCCCGCGTTGCTTGTCGCCCATTAGGGACGCGATGGCATGCCCATGGTTCCGGTAATTGAACTTGAGTGCTGGTGGATTGCTTTGTGATCAGTGCTGGTCCTGGAGGCGTCAGCCATCCTCAAACAGCCGCGCTGAGGTAGTGAAACCTTATTGATTGCTTCCTGGAGGAGGCCCAGTTGCACACGGCAGTGCGGACAAGGGAGAAAGAGGTATGGCCCCGGCAGTGACAAATGCTGACAAGATGAGGTGTATGTGTGTGTGTGTGTGTGTGTGTATGTGAGGGAAAGAGTTGTGGGGATCAAAGGATTCCAAATTTTGCCACATCTGCTGATTCATATAGGAAGATAATAAAGGAACACTTATGGGAAATATAACTGTAGCTTATTTGAGATTTACTAAAGTCAGGAGGACAATATATAATTCTATAAGATCTATTGACTAACCATGCCAGCAGGACAACCTATTGCTCTCACTGCTTGTGTATCAGGCAATCATGGCAATGACAAACAACACAAAGTAAAAACAGAAATCCAATCATCCATCGACGTGTGTGTGCTGTGCAAGTGGTGTGTGTGTGTGTGTGCGTGTGAGTGTGTGTGTGTGCGTGTGTGTATGCACTGCAATGCAAAGATGAATATCTTCCATCCACAGCTATTACACATTTCATTAGTCATAGGCAATATTATATCTGCGCTGAGAAGTGCTGCTCCCAAGGGGACTGCTCAGTATTAGGCCGCCTAATGACAGCTTTGCTCCACTGCAGAGATGAAGGAGCGCTCGCTGGCTGCTCAGCACCATCAGCTGCAAATGCAGGAATAAAATGGATGTTGCAAATGCAGTACACTAAACTACAATCTGCACAAGTTCCCAAAAGGTTTTAAAAAATACGGGAATCAGATGGCACCAACACTAAATACATTTTTTATCACTAACAAGCTTGTGTCCTGTGTTCATTCTCACAGTGAGTCTTTAAGAAATTGGAATATTGCCAAAAACCTACGTGCAAACCTGATGCAAATAACTCACCAAAGACCTTCATTAGACTTCTCATACACCGATAACGGTAGAAATCTGATAAGGACTATTGGTTTATTACATTTGCATGAGCAGTTGAATAATCATCTACCAAAACCCAGAAATAATACTTTTTTAGTGTGCATGTAAACACACTTACTAAATCTAATTGTGGAGTAAACAGTAGCAGGGTTTTGATTATAGTCCATTAAGTTGTGGATTTGAAACACGAAAATGAATGTTTTCAGAAATGCCATCACATGCTTGCATTTTTAAAGTTAGTATACAATTAAAGTCCCTCTGAGGCAAGTTCCTTCATTCGGCCATCATCCTGAAATGCCTTCAGACAGCTATTCGATATTAACCAAACTAGGTTTTCCAAAACTCTGGATCAGCGTATTGTATTGGCTTCAAGAAATATATAATAGTATAGTAACTTGAACTTGAACAGTAGACATACTAATAATCTATGAATACTGTATATTTTTACTCAAGTAATATAAATTATCTCCATTATCAATATTATTATTATTATTATTATTATTTACTATTTACAGTATTCATGTTAGATGTCTAGTACTTTGGACATGTTATTCTAGGCAAGACTTTCTCCCTGTGTTCTGTCAGAGGCAGACGTGTTATTTTTGTTATCTGCCCTTGAGTGAAACACTCACACATACACACAGAGTACACACATGCTCTCTCTCTCTCTCTCTCTCTCTCTCACTCACACACACACACACACACACACACACACACAAACACACTCATAAACATGCATGCACACACAAACACATCTTTCTTGTATGTTCAAGTTTCTGACAGCACTCTCTTAGTAGAAAATGAAGGCCATAACTAAGACAAGCACATACACACACAATATGTGTTTTTCCCCCCCTCAGTGTTCTGCAATGCACCACAATCATTCGAACTGATGGGCAGTACATGCATAGCTTAACTATGGATCAGAAAATAGTAATAAAAATGTGTAAATCTGACTCAATCAGATTAGACCCTTTGACATGATCAAATCACATTAAATGGACGGGAACACTTCCGTGGAACAGAAGGGGTCTGGCAGCCATGGTGGCCGTCCTCGCTGCCTTGACATCTGGCTCGTGGGTCTTCAGTTTCTCAGCACCAGCACCCATTCGCTGTGCTGACACAGCCTTCAGCACTGAGGGTTGATGAGGGCACTTGGCGTGAGCGAGTGTGTGTGTGTGTGTGTGTGTGACAAGTGGAACCAGCAGCTCTCGGGTAAACCAAACACTGTGCAGGAGCAGCACTCAACAGTCACTTCAATAGAAAAATTGTTGATGTGTATGTAAGTACTTAGCTTGATGTGCCATACACAGACATTTTTTATATACTTAAAACTTGAAGGTGCCGTGGCTCATTGGGCTAAGATTGACCCAAAGTCATTTCCCCAATCCATTCCCATTAATCTCCAATATTCCCATTTATGTCCTGTCTCTCTCTACTGTATTAATAAGTTAACCCACCCCCACAAAAACCCTCTGACCTGACACTTGACATGGTATAGGAAATATAGTGAGTACCATGTAAAGCGCTACAAAAGGCATGATGCTGACGCTGCACTCTGGGCTGCTGTTTTGAGTGTGGCAGGAGCACAACAAAACCTATTTAACAAAGAGCCTTGACCTTTAGCCCCGCCCAGTGTGTCTGACTGACACTGACCTGAATGAGCTGCTGTTTGAGCTTCTGCATCTCTGAGAGGTTGAGCTCGCTGAACAGGTCAGCCACAGGGGGCAGTGTTGTGGCGTCCACCCCTTTCCTCCCGGTGCTACCACGGTGCCCGAAGTCTGCAGTGCCGTTGGTCGTGGGCCTGTTGCCGTGGTGATGCCCGTTGCAGCGCCCCATGTCCTCGCCAACAGGGCTGGTCAATGAAGACCCGGGGAGGCCGTTTGGACCCACCGACCCGTTAGCCGTGGGTGTGGTGGCCGCGGCGGAGATGACGTCGCTCTCGGTGGCGAAGCGGAGCTGGTCAACGGCGGCCAGTGCCAGGTGGGCACCGGCGCCATAGACGCTGTCGCTCAGGCTCAGGTGGTGGGCCAGCTCCTTGCGCAGGCCGTGCTTCTGCTCGCGCTCGCTCTTGAGTGCATCCAGCGCCTCCTCCAGCTGGGCCTGAGAGATGTCCTTCAGACGCAACGCGTCCTCCAGCTGGCTGTTCAACAGAGCCGTCTCCTCCTCCAGCACCTTAATCTCATGCTTCAGACCTTCATACTCCACCTGAGGAGAGAGGAGGACAACAGAAAGGAAAGGGTAGAGCAGAGGAAAGGAAAGGAGAGGAACAGGGGAGAAAAAGTAAGGAAAGAGAGGGAGGGGAGGAGAAGAGGGTATGAGAGTATGTTATGTATGTATGTATGTTATGTTCTGTGTGTGTGTGTGTGTGTGTGTGTGTGTGTGTGTGTGTGTGTGTGTTTTACCTGGTTCTGTTTGAGTGTGGACACTAGTTTCTGTAGGGTGATGTTCTCCTCTTCCAGCTCTGTGTAGTCCTGAAGGAGGCGAGTCTCTCTGAACTTATACTCTCTGATCTCCTCCCGCATACGACCCCTCTGGAGCTCCAGCACCTCATTACTCTGAGAGGCAGAGAGGGAGACAAAGAATGATAAAGAAAGAGAAAAAGAAAGAGAAAGAGAGGGGGAAGAAGAATCATTGTCATATCAGTGTGGATAACAGCAATCACTTTCTCTTTTCCCCATATCATAACTGACTATGTTTGTCAACAGAATGTGCTGGAGTTGCATCCCGACACCTAAGAAGCGTCCTACTTTCCCTGAACAGAGAAGAGCATTTGAGGTAGTAAATAAAGCTGTCCAAAGGTTCACACAAAGCAATAGAGGAAGACTTTGGTAAGGGCAAACAGCTTCAAGATGTGGTTGAAATGTACTTCGTCATTTCAGCAAAATATACAATATACAGTCAAGCACAAATATCATATGGAAGTATTTCAGTGTGTGTGTGTGTGTGTGTGTGTGTGTGTTGAAGGTAGATAATGTTGCAGGGTCTTGCTGGCAGCCTGCTTTAAGGTCTACAGTGATAATCAGCAGTAACAGGAGGCATTCCACAAAAGGGAATGCCATTCCCTGACTACACACACATACACACACACACACACACACACACACACACACAGCGGTATGCATATAGGCAACCAAAACTGTATCATTCATGTGTGAAGCCAACAAACACACATAATCAGAGCACGGCCATGATCCCCCAGGGAGACGGGTCAAAAAGAAGACACAGCCTGTATATCATTGGGTAGGCCATACACACACACACGCACACACACACACACAAATACACACAATTTAGCCCAAAGGCATCCATTAGCACTTAATATAAGACCTATTAGTAGAAATCAATGCAAAATTAATGAGCAATCATGCTTGACAGTCTTCACTGTTAAGCACTACACTGACAGAGACAGACAGACAGACAGAGAGAGAGAGAGAGAGAGAGAGAGAGAGAGAGAGAGAGAAAATGTGAAATTATGGTAATAGATTCACTGTCATCACAGACAAGTCTCTAATTTTATTCCGTGTAGCTGATTTTCCTAGCATTACAGAGCCTCTTGGAAAATGATTACTGATTATTTAATTAGAATATGCATTTAGTAATTCTTACTAAACTGGCTCAGAATTGCATGATTTGAGATTATAGACAATGAGGGCAGTAAATACGTTTTTGGTGAAATCATCCATAAACTCAGGCCAGTAGACCAAGCTAAAGATGACGAATGGACTGTCTATTTCCTAGACTGCAGCAGTATATATACCACTGTCCCATTTCTGTGTGGTACCAGATCAATTTAAAAAGCATACCAAATGCTCTACAACAATCTCATGTATACAAATAAACAGTACACACACACACACAAACACACATAGATTGATAAACACATACATGCATGTGTGTGCATACACAGACATCAACGCACACATTTTCCTGTTTCGTCAGTATTTAATTCTTGGAACTGCAGCAGTGGGAACAGAGATCAGAGGTTTTTGGCATGGTCACACACATGCACATTGGCACTCACACGCACACATGCACGCATGCACACACACACTGATACACACAGTGTTAGGGTGTAAACATCTGTTATACTAAGAATCTTTGATCCTATAACTGTACATTTTTGTGGGTTACAGAAACGTAACCTATTCTCTGAGGACTGGCCGTTTTCAGTTACGCCATTTCTGTCTAAAACCAGGTCTCGGCCCCTCTGGGAGTAAAATCTTTTTTAAGATTACATAATACACCATATTTTTTCTGAAGGGTCTTTCAAGAAAATTACAGCCAAACAGAAGCTCAGATTCATACATTACAGCCACAAAAAGATAAAAATTTTAATATATTATACATTTAATGTAACAACAGCTGAATACAAAACACTGACATCTAACAAGCAATATTTTATTAGGCTCTACAGACGTAAAGTCCACTTCTCATGGTGTGGTGGCCCTAAGAGATCTTTCCTCTGTGGAAAATAGTACTGATGTGCTAAGCTGTACAGTATATGTGAATTTCAGTGTGCGGAACACTAGAACTAAAGCATCCGTTAATGTTCTCTTTCCAACTTAAAAAGAGCAGTGCATTTTTTTGACCAGCTCATGCCTTTCTGCTAAGGTGCATGTTTAGGTCTATGTGTGTAAAACCAGTGTGTGTGTGTGTGTGTG
>JAGFZM010003851.1:39176-49176 GCA_017657215.1 Limnothrissa miodon
ATCAGAAGTGCTGACAGTCACATACACACCTAACGCAAGAGAAGATACCCCTTGGGACCTCCAAGAAACTTTGCACAGCAGAGGTGAGGCAAAGGGTATTTTATCACACCAACACACAAACACACACACACACACACACACACACACACACACACACACACACTCCTGAATATACCTGGGCTAAAATCTTTACTGTAAAATGCGGCCCATGTAACGAAAACAGTGGGCACGAAGTACTATTTCATAAATGGCTATCTGTGAACACAGACTAACACATAGACACACACACAGACAAACAAACACACAATGAAAACAAATGCTTAGATAGCAATCACTCATATCCATTAAACCCACTGTCGCAGAACCACTACTCATCACAGCATCAAATCCTGACTACGTACTGTACCACGGCTCACAGCTCAAAGTGAGTGAGTATATGAGTGACTGAGTGCAGACAGTGATTACAGTCTGGACACTACTACTACTAGAGCTTCCCCCCATAACCAGCCAACACCCCTAACCCACCCCCCCCAACCCAGAGGATGTGTTGTCTCACTGCCGGTCGGTTGCTCTGTTGGCCAGCACGCGGCTGGGCCCGTGGTGAAGTCTGGGGGGATTACTAGACAATTATCCCCCGGCGAGGGCCCTTTGTCGGGGTGCTTAACACAGGCTCCACTGGAGCAGGGGTCAGGGGGAGAGCATGGCACCATTACTACTACCCTACATGACACCCGGCCTCCCCACCACACACACACACACACACACACACACACACACACACACAGATGCACACAAACACGCAGACACAGACAGACACACACATTAAAGGTATCATAGAACACGTTTTTTGACCATCAGAATTTGAGGCTCAATAATAGCGTATGCAAATGTGTGCATCTGAAAGTGACCCAGGAGCACTGCTATAGCGTCTCATACAGGCTCCCCTCCCCCCCGGCAAATTCAACCTAACAACAGGAGATTGGACCAGAGCCGGTTCCAAGCGATCTTTGATTGGACCATGCAAATGTAGGAGGTGTATCCAACCAATGTTACCTTCAGCAATTCAAAAATAAAAAGGTAAATTTGGTTTTGCATTCTATAATCCCTTTAACACACCAGCAAACATAGACACATACACACACCTGCGCGCGCACACACACACACACACTCTTGATCATCTCCACATAAACAGTACCCTCTAGCAGCACTCTGTCATGGCCCAAAACAGGGAAGAGTTCATAGAGCACAGCAATGGACAAAACAGCCTAACCCCGACTAGTCCAACAAGCTTTCACCTCTATGCTGTTTACAACTACAAGAAAATGTTTGCATCACAGTCAAAGTCTGAAAGAAAGCAGAGTTGTGCTTCCAGGATGAATGCATGGATGTGACCTTTAGCTGCTAATTCTGTCAAAAATGAATTTCACACTGGGGATTACTTCAACACTTACATTATTTCCCAGGATCAATGTGGCAATTAAGCCCAAGATCTGAACCCATATCACACTCTAATGCTGCTAGCAAAGGTTAATGCTACGACATATAATAGCTGCCTTGCCGTCTGGTCTTTTTACACAGTAAGCACTGCTGTGTGGCAGTGAAATGATAAGATCTTTTCAGATTTCGTCAGCTCTGGCCATTTGATAAAGGTCCAATGCGTGAGCTACTGTGTGGTTCACTCAAGGCTGGTCTCTATTTCTGTCCTGGGCAGTTTTTCATACCCAAATCTAGATCCATTTTTTTCTAGACAAACTCAAGGAAATACTGGAAACTCTCTAAGGATGATCTGGTTTGGTTGAATTTCTAGAAATGTCAGACGCTTATTAGAGTTTTTATACCATTTAGCTATTTTAGTACTGAAGCTCAAAGTCTCTTCAGGAGCTTTTATAAGCATAGGTCTTATACATATCAGAAAGGTGGGAAGCATCTTCAATGGTAAACACTTTAATGGTGAGAGTCATCTGACCCAGATGATACGTTTATACTATTATATCAAGCGGGAATATATAAAAATGATGTGCCAATTTAGGTCTAACAAAAAGCCCAGTGTTCGGGGCATGCGTTCCCTAGTCACGTGTGTCTCCTCAGCTATGCGTGCTATGCAGCAGGTATGTGGCTGCACTGGGGCCTGAGGTAGGCAGGACACACGGGCGGCAGACCGCAGGACAGGCTGTGCTCCGCCGGCCCTATGTGCCGAGCTCAGGACATTTTCCTCTTTTTCTGCAGCTTAGCCGCGGATTTGGCCGCTACAATGGAGCCCAGGCGACAGTCTCTAACCCCGCCGTTAGACCCCATATCCCCCAGCCACTGACTGCTGACACACACACACACACACACACACATTCACTCACATACACACACTGGGCAGATGACCTCTGAGTGACCTACACACCGCCCTCTTGACCTTTCATTCACACAGAAGCTCCAGAAAGAGAACTGATGGACCAGGTTACTAATGTTGGTGGAAGGACACATGGAGCAGCTAATGTAAAAACATCTCAATTCATAAAAAATTATATCCAGTAAGATCAAGCAATGTCACCACTATTGCTGTTGTTGAGGACTACACACACATAACACACACTGTTTGATATTAGCATACATTGTGGACTGTTGATGGCTTGTTCATGTTGAGAACAAATCATTATTTGCTGCTTTGTCTGCTATCCTGATACTCCTCTCATCAAACCCTTTAACTGACACTGCATTGCTGGGGTCCATGTAGCAACCAGCTCTGTAGTCCCCTAGAGTCCAAACCTTCTGTGGCTCAGGCTATGTGCTCTGATGCAGAAGACAAGTGTGGCTGAGTTTCCACTGCACAAGCTAATGTTGCATCACCAATCTGCAAATAGAGTCCACCGAGGAAGCGTGAGGCGTAGTGTCAGTGCGCACAAGGACAATAAGCTCCCAGCTTCTGTTTACAGCTAAAACGTCATCTGTGTTTAGCAATGGGATTGCCAAAGGAGATTTCTAGCTTGTCAAAGAAGATTTACTGTAAATCAAGATGACTAAATATGGCCACACCAATAAAATTAGTTGGTTCTCGGATTCGCCGCTTGAAAAAAATGCAAAATGAAATAAAAATAAAATTGAATTCGAACTCACAGGAACATAAAAAACACAGTGGCTGATAATACTGAAAGCATGCTGCGTTCACGTGACGTCGAAAACCAATCAAATCGCGCCTTTCACTTAAGAGCGCAAGAGACACGATATGAGGAAAGATGCCGGTGGATCCTGCTGGGCCAGTGTCTGCAATTATTAAAATATTTGATCAGAAGAGAAAAACATTTGACAAGTGCATTGAAATGAAAGAGGATGAGAACTTTACGCAGTTGTACTCACGGTGCCGAGAGCAGTCTGCTTGTGCAACCCTGTGGAGGTGAGTTTGATATTTCATTGATTGAGAGGCGAAATAAAAACCATTCAAAGTGTTTCGCCATCAAAAGCAATCAATAAATAAATGAATAGCATGTGCCTACACACTCACATCCTCGCCCGCGCACACACAAACACACACACGCTTCTCTTTTTCATGCAAAAAAATTGTCTCTTTTCTAGATTCACGTGACTGCACGTTGATGGATATTCATCTCCGGATCACGAAGTTTTAGTCACTGTCTATTTGCTGGTGAATCAATGCGATTTTGACGTTTTAATGCCCTGTGATGAACTGTGACAAAATGAGTTTTAACGTAGGCTACAGCAGCCTAGACGTAGTCAACATTATAGGTCATACCTCAATTCCACTGCCTAAGCTTGGTGGTGCTTAGATTCTCAAACTCTTAAATAAATTACAAACCGTCAAACCTTTACATAACATAGAATGACAGAATTATGAATTTGTACATTGTCTAAAACCTGCATGACAAAAAGTGTGCTGTGAGGTGTGAAAGTTAAGTTTATAAATTAGGCCACATTTAGTTTTTCCTTAACACATGAGTAAATGTCTTTAATGAACATTAACTGTGAATGTGCTAATTTACCTTCAGAACATTTTTTATTTTTATTTTTATTTCGCTCGCTCGCTCCATATTTTTCCTGGAAAAATCCGAGAACCAACTAATTTTATTGGTGTGGCCTATGGTGTTAAACATCAATCTCAGCTAGATTTTGCCCCTAAATAGTTGTTGCTATAACAGCCAGTTATACCAGCCTTCTTATTTCTGAGTTTCTTATACTCAGAGTGTTATCATTAATACTTTGATAAGTTCTTCCATTTAATTGATAAGACTTTCATATAATTTTATTCTCCTATGTGTCAAAAATGTCTCCATCATACACTTTGGCAACACTATCCCTTATAATTGCCATGACAATAGATCACACTGAACTAAATCTAACTGACTGTAGTGCAGCACTCTGGTTCACCTCTTTGAGCTCCTGCACGAGCATGTTGAGCCTCTCGCTCTCTGCCTGGGCGTTGGAAGCCACGGAGCGGCTGTTCTTCAACTCGGCTTGCAGCTCCAGAAGTCGGCCCATGTAGTAGGCCTCTTTGCTGGCCGACTCCTGCAGCAGCGTCTCCTCGTTGGTCTCCCCATCCGCCGCAACCTTGCGCTGCTGGGAATAGGCCTGGCCGAACGCCTGCAGAGAGAGGAGAGAGAAAGAGACTCAGAGAGAGAGGACAATAGAGGAGACGGTTTTGAAGCTGGACTTTAAAAAGTTTTTCACAAGAATCAATAGAGAGAGGGAGAAAGAGAGAGACAGAGGGAAAAAGAGATTGAACTGAAGCAGTGAGTGGGACTTTAAAAGGGTTTTCACAAAAGATGAGGAGAGGCAGAGAGAAAGAAAAAAGTAAGAAGGTAGAACTGAGCAAGTGGAGGGGAATACCTTTATAACTTCTATTTACATAAACATAAGTCACAGCTGGTAGAGCACCGTAGCAACAAGGAAAGGTCAGAGCTTAAATCCCTAAATAGAACACCGAGCATCACTGCCCTGCACTACAGTAGAAGACACACTTGCAGAGAAAGACATATACTAAAAGACTGCAGAGCGCAAACAATTCGGGTTGCATGACGGCGAATTAGAAGTAGCTTGCTTTTCAGTTTTCACGAATCCAGTCTCCAGTGATGGTTTCCAATGATAACACAGATGAATAAAGAACTGAGGGGATACCCGCTGATGGAGGCCTTCTGAATAGACATGAGCAGTTGTTCAGTAGTAGTGAGTGACTGAGGGATTCAGAAATAAATGGACGCCTTTATTCCTCCTTAATTAGCTCTGTGATATCAGTCAGGCTCAGAGTCAGAAGCCAAAGCCCTCTGAAGCCTGTGCTTTGTGACTGAGGATGGGTGGGAAAGCTTCTGCTCTTGGTGGGACGTTCATTGCCACTGGGGTCACAAGTTTGAGGCTTCTGGCTGAGAGCTGAAGAACTGGGCCAATAATAACCACACTGGCATTCACGGAATTCATATCAGAGCCATTTGCTTGAGTTTTCCCATGACTCATGAGATGCCCTTTTCTGTGTATTGGGTCAAATTATTATTATTCTCTAAGCAGTGTATTATTATCTATTCACTGTGATCAGTAATCAATTAAACTGAATACCCTGACTCAATGATGGTGGTGATGTCACAGATGACATCACAGATATGAAGGTACACAAGTATGTACATATTCTTAATGAAAAAGTCCACACTTGCTAACAGATAATTAACGCATGGAAAAAAGTTAATGTTAATGTTGAATGAAGAAACAATGTCCCAAAAGAAAGCTGTCTTCCTTTTTAGAGTGGGTGATTAATAATAGGTCATTTACCTGCATCTATCTTGGACAGTGGCCCATTTTTAAGGGAATATCCCTTTCTCAGGTGAGCTACCTGATGAATCACTGTAACAGTAACACAGTTCTTTTTTATCATAAAAAATGGCCTTGAAGTTACACTGATTAAATAAAGAATAAATAAAGAAGTCAACTGGTGTCTGGTTTGTCAACCTATTCACTACATGGGAGGCATGGTATTGCACCATTTGTACACAGGAGCATGGGAATGATAATAGCCTATGTGATATTTTTAAGGACTTAAAAGTACAGTAGTTACAATAGTTCCCTCTAATGCCAAATGTATATGAAATGAATATCCAGTACAACTAAATAGGACTAAAAGGACAATTCCTACATAAATGTATTATTTGGATATACACCTTGAGATGAAACATGTCAAAACCAATAAGCTTATTGGCATGGGGTTTTTAGAATGACAGTGTACCGGTCACAGCAAACCAGAGCAAACCCCCACACCCCTTGCTGGAGTGAAGTCCTCAAGGTAAGAGCGATGATATTTCACCCTCTAATGGCAGATCAATACTAACTCTGTTCCGATTCCCCTGACACAGGTTTTCACGCGACACAGATCCGGCGTGTCATGACAAAAGAATCCCCCTCCTTGATTGGGAGACGTGAGCTCTTATAAACAGCTTCCACCAGCAGACCAAGGAGGGCCAGGAGGACTGGGGGATAGATACAAAGGATGAACAGAGATGTGGTGAGGGGGAGAAGTTTTTTTTTGTATGTGTCAGATCCTAACTCTGTGTGTAGCATCAGCTGAATTGTTGCTAGGGCATAATTGATCTTGTGAAGGTGAGGCTTGGGACCTCACTGTGCTGGCTGGACACAGTATGCTTGACTGGGCCATACATCACTTTTAATTAAGACTCAAGATATTCTCATTACCAACGACACAACATGATATATTGCATGCTTCTTTGCACTGTTCTAATATTTGTTTATAGGTTTCCATGACAAACATTTTCGTCAAAGATTTTCAGCCAGGCTATGTGAGTCACATGTGAATGGATTTTCCGCCCAGTATTGTATTTCACAACAGTACTATGTCAGGATATTGACAGGCTTTGGTTTCCCTGATTTTTTTTTCAGCAACCAATAAGCAAACAGAAATACCAATCGTTAAAACAAAGGGCTCACCCACTTTGGAGTAAACATATTTTTGGGTGAGCCTACTCTTTGCTGGGTGAATTACTTACAAATTTGACTTACAAATGCAATGTTACTTGTTGCCATTATTGTTTTTTTATTTTTTCTTTGCTGTGTCTACATGCATTGAACCACAGCATAGGGCACAGTATACTACCCCTGACACTCATTACGCCAAATCTACAGTACTGAAGAGGCTGCAGCTGTCACAGAGAAGGTCAGGCGACCCAGCTACAACCCAATTTGCCGGGAAGCAAATACACACACACACACATACACACACACACACACACACTCACGAAAACATGCACATATAAAGAAGGGCCACTGATGGGTTACTTTTCATCAAAGACACTGATGATTTTAAAAAGCAACCTGAGTCCAAGTTCAATGATATAAAATGGCAAAAACGCTGTGTGTGTGTACATAACTATGATCTGTACTAAGCATAATTACCCCTTTAGAACTTCAGAAATATTGCATCAATTTGAATGGCTGCTGATCCGATGATTTGGACCTGACCAATGGGGATGAGGGCAGTCGTGTCAGTACCAAATTGCCTGACAAGAGCTTCAAAAAGAGTCAGTATTAGCCAGTAGCATAGATGAGAGGCTGCAGTACAGTACCTGCCAAGTATCTTTCTCACTAAATAAAAAAAAATCAATGCAATGTTTGTCTCGAAAGCTAATTAGAAGTGAATATATCAATGTGAAAATACATTTTATTTGTTTGTTGCCCTCAGAAATGCACCAGTAATCTCAGTCAAGACACAAAGAGTTCCATGAGAGCCATTTCCCTCATGCCAAAGAAAATACTCCTCAAACAAAGCAAACAGCCAGTAATTTTGGAGTCCAACGGCAAGTGCAGCAGGCACCCTAACTAGAGCCCTGTTTAAATGTGGGTGGTTTTGCATTCACAAGTAACCCTTGTTACGTGACAATCCTTAGGGTGCATTATTGATGAGGGAAGTGTGGAATTGCTGTTGTTTGTCTCATCATGCACAGAAGCCCCTGTTCTTCTCCTCTCCCTGCAGTGTCTCTGAGCACCAGCATTGAAGTAGCTGTGTGCTGCAGAATGGAGCTCCTGCTTCATGACCACAGCACCGACAAGCCCATTCAGATGCTCTATCTTGTGAGCATTAAAAAAGCATGCAAATAGGGGCCACATTAGCCCCTGAATTCAATAACAATTCAATTCATACAGATAAAAAAGACCAGTTCTGGAAAAAACTGGTGGATGTGGCTTTGGCACCTGACTAATGGAGCTACATCTTTCTGAGATGTCCAACTGAAGCCCCTGATAACAATCTGGCCTGAAATGCAAGGTGTGTCGGTGCATGCATGCGTGTGTGTGTGTGTGTGTGTGTGTGTGTGTGTCTGTGTGTGTGTATGAAGTGCTATACTGCAGAGCCAGGGTGAGGCAGGATACTCATCCTCTAACCTCTTTCACACACACACAAGCTGCAGAGAACTATTTGACTACATTAAACCACAAAATGTAACATTTACACTGTAAATGTAAAAACACATCATCTTTGAACAATGTCTCTCTCTCTCTACCATCTTTAATTCCATTATAGCGTGTAAGTGTGTGTCACTACCCTGTGCTGGTGCACTTAAATATACTAAAGAGGGGAAATCATTTTTAGAATCAAAATGAAAGTATGACTAATGTATTTTGTAGATGCTAATTATTTCTGGGGTTGGTGATGAAGGATGACAAGCAGAAGGTTGTGCTTGTTAAACCCACAGCGAGGTCACCTAGCATGACTCAGAGACCCTGGTCTGGCTCCCGTGACACATGAGAAACTCACTGCACTAATACAGACGTGCGCGCATATACACACGTGCACACACACACACACACACACACACACACACTAAACACAAGTGAGCATGGGACTATGGACTTGGGATGATGGGCACAAAAACGGGGTCAAAAAGAGTATGGGAATGTCTCTCATGATCACTGATCTAAATGGATTTGACTGAATTTAAGGAAAGGAAAAGCAACAATAAAAACAGAAACCACAACAATATCAACAACAAAAATAACAAGAACACACAGAACAAACACACACACACACACACACATACACGCACCCTGACCTCCAAACCAAGTCCTTGCCATTTTAATAACAGTTGTATTCTTTGAAAAACAGTTTTTGCTGCAAAATGGGTCACCTAAATCCGGCACCAAGTATATTCATGTTAATATCAATGATCATATCACTCCCAAACACACAGACACACACACACTTTTTTCTCCTTTTACTGTTTTTTTTTTTTTTGGGGGGGGGGGGGGGGTAAATATGCCCTCTTGTTCTCTGAAAAGTTGGCCAATCAAAAGAAAAAAGTATGTGCGCGTCTGTGTGTTTGGGAGTGATATGATCATTGATACTAATATGAATAACTTGTGCCTGATTTAGGTGACCCATTGCAGCCAGGTCTTCATAGTAAACACACACACACACACACACACACAAACAATGTGTTGATGCAGGGTGTGAATGGCCCATGGCCCTGTCAATATAAATGCAAATGGCCCTGTCAAAAGCACTGTGCCAGCCTGTTGCCCTGAGGCTGTAGATGGGGCTTTGCTGGAGCAGCTGGAGCCTGAGGGGCCCCTCTGCATCTCAGGTAATTAAAGATTAGGGCTGGGAGTTAGTGCTGAGAGTTGAAATGCTTTCCGTATATACTGTAATATAACTGACAATTTCTGAATTTCTGAAATATCACTTTCTTCAATTTTTAGAATTCAACCAGTAGTTTATTCAATGAGGACATTTTGTGCCCTCGTCACCACACACCAAAAGCTTAGGCTGTACGTTGATGCTGTGCCTATTCCTTTTGGATGTGCTTTTCGACAGTGTGGGCTTCAGTGCTGTGTTTAGGAGGACAAGTGCTGTGATATTGTGTTGTTTAGGCAGGCCTCATGGGGGAGGTCCAGATAGACGGGACACACAATGGGACAGGACCGGCAGATGGTTTTATAATAAGACGCCTCTCGGCAGAGAGATAGAGAGGGAAAGAGAGAGGGAGAGAGAGATAAAGGTAAAGAGAAA